>JAOYNN010230980.1:0-16203 GCA_025770095.1 Goniobranchus kuniei
GGGGGGGGGGGTTGGGGGGGGGGCATGGGAATGGTGAAGAACCTTTGTGGGAGATGGAAGGTGGCATTATTCATTGGCCATGGATCCCTCATTTGTATTTCTTTGGACAACTTTAAAATACTATCAGCATCAGAGTTACTTGCTATCTGGACAGACCATGTATGTTTGTAAATCAAGAGCAGCAGAAAATCCTGGGTGTTTATATAATGGTACAAGTTAGGGACTTGATCGCAGTTAATTTTTTTTCCTAAGATATGATATTTTTTAAAATTTGTAAAGCATCCCCCCATTTATTGACCAGTTATTGTTATAATGAGTCTAATGCATATTGTCCCTATAAATTTCAAAGCGCTTACTTTTTTGGGTTTATTTTACTAACATGTGTGTCCCCCCACCTCATCTGTAAATATATATGTGTAAGTCTTTTACTCTTAAATGTGTAAGTCCACAGATAGTTAAAGAGAAAGTGGGGGACATTCGTTTTACTCAAATAAAGCAAAATTGTCATGACCCAATTTCTGACTTATGCGTTTAGAAACTTAGACACTTCTTTTCCTGTTCATCAAGAGTTTTTCATCACCTGCAAACTGTCTTCTGCAATTCTGTTCTCTCTTTCTCTCTCTCACTTTTTCCATAGGCGCTTAGATGACCCAAAAAGAGTTGAAATGAGCCTTAAAACATAAGCAAACAAACAATGTATTTTGGTTCTGGAAAGGGTCATTGCTGTGTATTTGTGTTTTTGTATTTAGTCCGCATGTTATTACAAAATTGTGTTCTTTAGTCGAGCCATGTACAGTGCAATGTGTGTTTTGATTATAATTTTGAAGGTCTTTCTGCTGAATATCCAATTTATCAATGTATGATTATATATGAAAAAATACTCTAAAAACCATAGAATGTTACATCAAAACTTTTTTTTTTTATTCTCCTGTGGCATTTGACAAGGAAACAATGAAAAGTTAGCACTAGATTTTGTGTTTCCCTTTTGTGCTTTTACTTATTGAAATTTCTTGCTTTGAATTTGTTTCATAAAGTAACTATACAAAGTTCTGTAAATTTCAGCGAGCTTTAAAAAATGCAACAGATGCCTGCTTTTGCAAAGAGTTACTGAAACTAACTTAAATGCATCAGATGCCTGCTTTTGCAAAGAGTTACCAAAACTAACTTAAAAATTAATCGGATGCCTTCTTTTGCAAAGAGTTTCTGAAACTAACTTAAAAAATGCATCATATGCCTGCTTTTGCAAAGAGTTACTGAAGGCATCATTTAAAGCAAGCACAAAATGACAAAAGGCCCATTTCCTCAAAACGTTTTGTAAAAATAGCCATAATTTTACAGCAAACAATTGTATGTTGCCACACAATGCAAAATTAATGTTGCAATTGCCAATGTATTCTGAAAGGGGTGGCTCGGTAGCTCAGTTGGTAGAGCGGCTGACTGCCATGCAAGGTGGCCTGAGTTTGAACCCAGCCGGGCAGTGGATTTTTTTCGGGGCCCCCTGTTCACCCGGCAGTATAAATGCGTAGCTAGGTCTTTCTAGACTTGGTTAAAGTGAAGTCGTCGTGGAAAGCAATGGCAAACTACCACATTATGCTGTATGCCTAGTATAATTCTCTTACACAGTCATGGGTACGGGACTAACTTTACATTTACTTTATTCTGAAAGGAGTTGTTTTGTTAATGCTACCTATAAATATTTTGCATATAATACGCTGCTTAACTGGACTTCTTGAGTTCTGTGTTAATTATGAATGATGCAGTTCTGTGTTCATTATGAATGATGCTTTGCTGGTAATAAGCTCCAGCACTATATATTTTCAGTTCTCTATTTTGTATTCTTTTTAAACAATTATTATTTTCTAATTTGTGCATTTTGATCGCTTCAGGGTCAATTCTACTTAAGGACATGTTAAAATGGTTACTTTTTCTCCTTCCCTTTTTATTTTCATGTGAACTATTTAGTTTGATAAAATACCTTTCGTAGGATTGTTGAGATGATACATGATTACAATATGTTAATGGTAGGTAGTAAAATTCTCATCTTTTTCAATTGTTTGCGAAGAGTGGACTCCATAAAGAAACCTGTATAAGAACAATGAGAAGGAAAACCTTCCATTTCGTACCCTTTCTGTATATTTTCTCTAATTCCACATTTTGTGGTTGAAGTTGAATCTACTCTTTCTTACAATGATGTATGAGTCAAAGGTTGTAACCCCTCCCTCCCTCCCTTTTCATATCAATTTCAACAGCATTGACAATATGTCATTTTGTAGCCTCCATCATTGTTCACTTTAAGCCTCAGAATAAAGAGGCTGGTGACTGTAACCATGTTACGCATCACACGGATGTACATGTTGTATCAACTTTGGCACTCCTTTCACAGTCTTTTTATAGAACCAAAAAAATTTACCCTACAACGGACTTACAGTTTCTCTTAACATTGGAATGGAAAATGTCTTGTCAAAAGCTGTAATAATTTATTGTTTCCAACAGTATGTGGCAGTAGTCATCCCTTGTTTGTCTGTTTTTCTAAAACCCATTCACAAATTGAATACAGAAAAAAATTATATCCAACCAAAGCAATGGATAAAATACTGCTAAGAATAAAATTATCTACATTTGTTGCATGTTGTGGTTTTGTGATGAACCTGAAAATGCTTAACCTTTGTACTCTATATTGTAATTTTGTGTTTATGATATAATGGTATCGTTAGATAAATGTTTATCTGCCAGCTCTATGGCTTGGTTTTGGTTTTTTTTAGATCATGCATATATGTATTTAGCCAATGTGATTCAATAATAAAAAAAAATTCCATCCACTCAGGTATTCAGATAGTTACTGTTTTTTCCCCCTTCAGATATTATATTGAGCAGCTTAAGCTGAATGGTTTGTAACTATCATGAGCATATTACATAGAATTTCTTCACGTACCCCTATTACAAATTCTGTTGGTACAACCACATGACATCTTAAATCGATCTTGAGGGGACTCACTTGAAAAGCAGCCTTCTTGCAAAGGGTTAAACTTTGCCAGAGTCAGAAACAAGAGATAGATTTGGAGAAGGATTATGTATGCATTGATGCTGCTGTCTAAGGTGTTATTGCTATACTTGCACCTTTCAGACTGTAGCTTGATTTCAGATTATGTCCAGGGTTCCTGCGAACTCTTTATTTTCAAGGAGCTCTTGTTTATTTTGTTTGGAAAACTGGCACGATTGAAGATTTATTTGTAGATTTTGTGGATGATGAATGCTTAATCAATAGTAGGCCTACATTTGAGTTTGAGTGTGGTTTATGCCCAGTAAATCCCATAGGGATGATCTCAGGGCTTGCCAACATATGAAGACATGCAAGAAAAAACATAATATATTATTATGCTCTTAATCAAACTGCATAAAAATGGTCCTTTAAATAAACAAGCAAAAATAAGAAATTATGAGAAACCCCAACAAACACCCAGTCAGTCCTGACATTGAAGATCTATAAGAAGTAGACTAATTTACATGTCTTGGAAGCATACTGATCATCAATGGCCACTGTATGCCTGATATTTAAAACTAAGAAGTAAGGCAGCTGGAGCAATGAATAAGCTGAACTAGTTAAGGAAGAACAAAAACCATACACCAGTCAAATGTGATGTTGAATCTTCTTCATGGGGCAGAAACTTGGGCAAGGAACAAAGATAATAAATAATACACAAGAGTTTGTTCAACGTTCAATACACTCTTTGCAAACATTGCAAAAGACAGAAATGGATGCAACTTTTATCCGCAATCACATCCAACCATCAAAGCAATTGGAGAACAATGCAAACACATCTATATTCAAATTTAGAGATATTGATACTGAAACCAGAGTGAAATTGATAAGAAGGTAAAATGACAAAAAATCAACGGGAGAAGCTCACACCTATATTCAAATTTAGAGATATTGATGCTGAAACCAGAGTGAAATTGATAAAAAGGTTAGATGACAAAAAATCAACAGGAGAAGCTGATATCTCTGTAAAGCAGTATTATGGACCAGTTATTTGATGTTATAAATGAATCAGTTAAGACAAGCTGTTTTCCAAATAAACTGAAACTTCCACAAGTAAGACCCATGTACAGGAAAAATAATCTTTTTGACATAAAAAAGTACCTATCAGTATTTTAACCATTCCTTCCAAAACCTTTGAAAAAGTACTTTTTCAACAGTTATCAGAGCCTTTTGAAACCATTTTTTCATGACTTTCTTTGAGCCTTTAGAAAAAAAAACATGGGTTTCAGGCAATAACTATTAAGATGCTAGAAAATTGGAAAAAGGTGCTAGACCAGAAAAAATATGTGGTAGCAGTCATGATAGAGTTACCTTAGGCCTTTGACTGCCTGCCATACGACATAGGCTACTAGTGTGCAAACTTCTCAGCTTATGAGGTGGCCCAAAAATCAATATAATTGCTGAAAGGTTACTTCGGTGAAAGAAAACAGCAAGTTAGATAGATGGCACTGTTCATGCCTGGGAAGAGGTTACAAAAGGGAGTCCCCAAGAGTCAATGATCTTCTTGTAACACAAATTATGAAACACTTGTCAATACTATTGAGCATGAGAGCCAGATCCTTATTGATTGGTTCCAAATCAATTTCAAGCAAGCAAGCAAATCCAGATAAATTTCAAGCCTTGGCTTTAGGGAAAAGGTAACAGATATGTGAAGAATCTGTCAGTCTTCTAGGGATTGATATTGATTTTGAGTTAAAATTTAACACTCATATCAAAGACATCCATAGAAAAGCTTCTCAACAATTAAATGTCTTAAAATAAATAGGAAAACATCTGTCTAAATTACATGTAAATAAACTTACAATATTTCATTCCTTCATATAATCACATTTCAATCTTTGTCAACTGACTCACTTATAAATTGGCAGTCTTTATAGATCAAATAATTTTGTGAGATGGTCCAGATGGATGACAGTTTCTCCGATCTAAGCTTTGAAGAGAAGTGCCAGTTTATGTTTAGCTTTTCTTTCATGTTGTGGATGTCCATTGTTTGTCTTGGAGCATTTTTGTCATGCTTACATTCCTGTCATAACTATTGTAGCTGAATCTACATGCCCTTCTTTATATCGGCTCAATTTTGTCGGGTACTTTTTGTAAAGGGGTTCCAAATGCTTGAGCCTTTTTCCAGAATTGGTCTCATAAAAGTTCTATAGGCTTTCTCTTTCACCAGTCGGGGCACGATGAGATGTTTCTCCTCAAGAAATTTAATCTGCTATTGGCTCTCTTGCACACTTTCATGATATGTTTGTTCCATATTTTGCTGGTTATAATCAAGCCTAAAAATTCCACCTCGGTTGTGTTTTCAAGTTCTACTATATTGTGGATGGTATATTTTGAAATTATAGACTAACTTACTCTAACTTAATCTTTTGTTTGTGACGCTGATGACTTTGCATTTTTGGGGATGGAATTCCATTTGCCATTCTTACTATTTCTCCCATTCCTGTAGAGCTGACAGATCCCTCTTGAGGATGTGAACTTCCTAGTTGGTCAGTTTGACTTGCCATTAAGCCAAACACACCTAGCAGCTTTGAAGTAATGCAACATTGTACAGAAAGAAAAAAAGGACCACTGCAAGCTGTTCATGAGTTTGTCAAGATTTCATTTTAAAAGAATGTTGTGTCACATTCAGCATCACCAGAATGATTTAAAACAGATTTTTCACCCTGTAATCAAACATCCAAGCTTTACCACTTGGCCATTGGTGTCAGAAGTGAATCAATTGCCTGGTCTAAATCAAATGGTCAAACGTGAATATTCCATGTTGAATGAGAAGCTCATGTGATGGATATCTTGCTTAAATATGTAAAGGTCTTTCTATTACTGGCATTGACAGGGACATGCAAGTGAATAAAGATCTCTTTTCTGGTCATGGAAGCCTTGGAAGCCAGTATTGGCAAAAGTTTCTGTGGCAAGCAGTAACACATTTGATACAGTAATAACATCACACTTGTGTTTAAGATGCAATACTTTTTTTAAGGTCTTATTTTTACATCTCATAATCTGGTGCTCAAAATTGATGTTGTACTTTTTTCAATGTATCTTTCTTCAATCCTCACATTTACATACTCTTGATACCAGGTAAGTCAATGTCTGACAGATTTTTTTCCCACAAGGGTCCTGTTACACCACCAAAGATTCTTTTATAAAAATAACAAGAACTAAAATCTGTCACATGAGTCAATATTTTTTTTACAAATTCTGACCGACTACATTTCCCTGTGTCAGAGATTTAGTGCGTAAAGCCTATCTCTTCATCATACTACATTCTATCAAAAGCCCTAGTTCTTAGTAGTAAAAGTATGAGATCAGCTGTACACTAGCCCTTGCCAACTTGTACCTGCATAAGGGTACAGCCACACGTCTAGCCGCGTTACCAGCTCGCTAATGAGCACTAAGGCTCGGGTGTCCACACCACTAGCCGCATTTCAAGCTTCTACTAGTTATTCTTTCTATACAACTTGCTTTCACAAGACATTGGATTCCCTGCCTTGCCTTGATTTGCATTGCCGTGCCCTGCTGCCTTGCGAAGGGAAAATGCACCCAATAAAAAATATTCATTTCTTTAACTAGCAGAAAACCAAATTCTGCTCTTATCTTGGCTTAATTTTTGGTCACTTGTTTCAAAAAACATGGTCGCTTGTTTCAAAATGCCATCAGATTTTGGATCCGATCAATCCCCATGGAGATATTGGCAGTGGAAATAACTGTCTAGTTACGCCCAGTGACGTCAGACATCCTGCCTTGACGGTGAACGCTTTTCAGCACCTAGGGTCTCTCGGGCTCACGTCGACCACATCACGTCAAAGCCTGAGCTTTGAGTGGTGGTAAATTGATAGCGAGCTGATATGCTGAGGTGTGGACACTTCCATTCATTCAAGGCAATCTTTACCATTGCTCAGGGATGGCACAGCTCAAAGCCCAGCTCAAAGCTTGACGTGTGGACTCACCCTTATTAGGCGCGTTCTGCCATTTTAAGAAAATAAATCCCACCGATGACCTACAATAAAACTGTAGATGCATGCCACATTTTAGTGAAAGATGAGACAGGGAAAGGCAGGAATCTGCTTGCATTTGAATTTGCAGGTTCTTTCTAGAAAGGGAAGATATAAGAAAGTGTAAAGGGTATAGCAGAAAGGATCCCGAAAATAAGCAACCTTAAAATAAGGATCTTACTTCTGAGATGTGAATACAAAGGGTATTTATTTGTGGTTTGTTTCTATTTTTGTCAGCAAGTTGCCTTCCATTCCCATTACAAGTCAATGGCAATTCTCTTCCAAAGTTATTTTGTTGGAATGACATTGTCTCTTTTTTCCTCATAACAGGTTTCTTTTAAAAACATCCATGCAACAACTGCAAATAAACATTCAGTTTTGTAGATGTCATGTTCAACTAGACAAAAAAACCCAACAAACTTCACCAACCCCTTCTGTTTGATTATTAATACATGTATTATTATCACTTAATCTTCCCTATCAAACAAGTGGGTTGTGTTTAGTACATTGTATTGTTTCTCTATCTAAACAAATGAAGACACAGTATTTTCTAAATTATAATGAAATAACTAATTCTGCTCCGATCTTGCCCAATTTGGACGATGTTGATTTAAAAAATGTTATTAGATTTTGTGTACGATCAATGACCTTTCTCCTATGGTCATTTGAAAAATACCCTATTCCATCCCTGACACCACCGCATTATGTCTTGGTGAGTTCTAGTGACGTCATACGAGGAGCATCAGTCATATCACAGTGTTTCGGTCTGCATTAGTATTGTCTCTCAATACTTATAAAATTGGGACGAAGTGTCCGTACGGATCTGCAACAAGGATCTTTTTTAAGGTCACTGTTGGGTTTGATAGTGGAATACTTATACTTATTTGTCCTTATCCTGAAATTGGAATCATTTATGTTTTCCCCTTAAGAGTTATTTTGCATAGTAAGGGATGGGGAGAAGACAATGTCTCCCTCTGCAGCATCAAGGGAAGGATGTATCTCAGATGACACTCACTGACTGGGCAAAAACAGATTTCAGACTTTTTTCTCAACAGCTAAGACTAAAATGCCTCTCTTCTCATCTTCAAAATTGAAATACCAAATTAAAAGGTATTTCGCTTATCAACAAAATCATTATCAAAACAGATACGGGTTTTTACACCACCTTTGGCCTAAACAAACTTCTCCATGTTCACATGTAAGATACTAAAAGAAATGATGACCTAATCCACTTTTAGCTGAACTCATAATCAGTGTAATAAACTTTTATTGACAGCAGATTTATCGATCATTTTGAAAAATACAGGTTTTCACATTCCCGAATTTTTCCTTTATTATCTATACTAAATAATTTCTCTTATATTGACCTTTTCTTCAGCCTTCTCCGTTTTATCGAAATGCTTTCAAGGTGAAGCCCATGAAGAAAAGGGGGGAAATGTCACATTATTTCTTAATTTAACCTGAAAAAAGCTGATTGGAGCTTATCAAAATCTCAGTTTATCTGAAATCAAGCGAGATATTCTTGACTCTGCAGATCCAGTATCTACTTTCTCCAATACACTTTTACAAATTGCTGAAAAATCTATCCCTAAGCTTTCCGTCCATTAAAGACTGCTCAGGACTCCCTGGTTCTCTGAAGAGTGTAAAGAGGCTATCAAAACAAGGAAAAATATGTATCAAACATTTTTTCATTAACCCATCTTGGAGAATCTTTTACTCTTGAAAAAAGCCAAGGTGAAAGCCAGGAAAATAATTAAAGCTGCTAAAAGGACTTCATGGAAGCGCTACGTGTCGTCCCTCAAAGGAGACACCCTGTCACAAAAAGTGTGGCGTATGATACATAAAATACAGGGTAGAACCGCTACCCAAATGAAGTCCCATAAAACAACAACGTGATTTAGTCACGAATCGGAAAGAAATAGCAGATTGTTTTGGAGAACGATTCTTCAAAATATCGTCGAACGAAAATTATCACGATCATTTTAAGCCAAAAAACCTTGAAAGACGGACATCTAAATTTTAATCCAGACAATTCAGAACAGTACAATGCCCTTTTTACCCTCCAGGAACTTGGGGTAGCCCTGGGTAAGTCGAACCAGTCTTCACCAGGAAAGGAAGGCATTCATTATATCTGTCTTTCTAAACTTCCAGATCCTAGTAAAGCTATTCTTTTGGACATTTTTAATCAAATTTGGACAAGTGGTGAGATTCCGGACTCCTGGAAGCAAGCAAACGTCATTTCGATCCCAAAACTGGGAAAGGACCATATGGATCCAAGCAACTATATACCAATAGCTCTTACGAGCTGTGTATGCAAAACCATGGAACGAATGGTAAATGATTGATTGAGTGTTGCAGTCCCGGGACTTACTCACCAAAGCCCAATATGGTTTTCGGAAAGATCATAGTACTTTAGACCATCTGGTCAGACTGGAAAGCTGTATTCGTGATGCCTTCGAACGAAAGAGACGAAGTTCTTGCTGTTTTTTTTTAGTTAGAAGAGGCATAAGTTACCACGTGGAGACATGGCATCCTCTCTGATCTCCATGATCTCACCTTTCGTGGCAGACTCCCTCTCTTTGTCTCCGACTTTCTTTCCAACCAAAATTTCATAATCAAAATTAATCAAACTTTACCAGACCAATTTCCTCAGGAAGCAGGTGTTCCTCAAGGAAGTATCCTTTCCCTCATTCTTTTCAATCCTAAAATTAACAATACTATCAAGTCTGTCAATGTCAATGCAAATACTTCTCTGTTCATGGACGATTTCGCTATCTATATTGAGGGGAAACATCTTTCTCATTTAGAACGGTCTATGCAGTTATATATAGACCAGGTCCAACAATGGGTCATGGAAAACGGGTTCAAATTTTCTGAAGCATAGACTGTGTGTGTCTATTTTAACAAATAGAGGAATTCTGCACATATGGATAACATAAGAAGGAAGTTTTACAATAAGAGAAATTTATTTGACATCTTTTGAGATGTGGAACCCAACGACATCTTGTGATTTTTAAGAGCTATCTAATTTTATAACAAAGTGTAAGAACCCTTACTTTTTAAATATTGTATTATAGATGTTTCTTCACTCTTTCATTCACTAGGAGGGAAGATAAAATTTAGATAGTAACGGAAAACTGAAATCAAGAAAGCCCTGAGATCATCCCTATAGGATGTACTGGGCATAAACCACAATCAAAACTCCCCTCTGAGCTTTTTCCTCTTTGGTGTTGTATTTTTATAGATCTTCCCAAAGGATGTTGATATGAGCGGATTACACAGTATTTCTTTCAAATGTTGAATCTCGAGTTGTGTCCCATGAAAATGAACTTATCTGGGTGTGTTGACAGCTGTGTATTAAGCTTTCTGTTCAAAATTGATACAATAAAATATAGGCTTCCTCTTTTTGTTTACGAACCACCTTGCATTGAAACTTGAGATATCTACTGCCACCTTGGTTCCAAAGGAAAACACCTCTTCCTTTAAAAAAAACCCTGCATTTTTAATTTTTATATTTCCAAGGTTTTGATTATTGAATTGTTTGTTTCCGTCTAAGATAATGAACATAAAAAGTGAGAAATGTTTCCACAACAGGGCAGATTTAGGAAAGAGTTCATTGCAAAATGTAGGCTATTTATAGGAGGTAAATACAGGATGTTTCGATACCTTAGCACCCCTTTGGCCAAACAAATTCATAGTAGCTGACATAAAACCGAC
Organism: Goniobranchus kuniei; assembly: GCA_025770095.1. Classification (NCBI taxonomy): domain Eukaryota; kingdom Metazoa; phylum Mollusca; class Gastropoda; order Nudibranchia; family Chromodorididae; genus Goniobranchus; species Goniobranchus kuniei. The sequence goes on from JAOYNN010230980.1 coordinate 10,753, forward strand.
AAGATTCATTTTTACATACTCTTTCCAATCTCAAATGCAAAATTTCAAACATTTTTGGTAAATTTTAGTGTCTACCACCTGCCTTCCTGACAGCATCTAGACAAGCAGGATATGACTCCAGAAAGGAAATGAAAACTTCAGTCTCAACTTCCTTATCATCTAAAATTCTTATGAGAGCAGTGTGAATGTACTCTTTAGAGTTCATAATGGTTTTTCCACTCTGTCTTTTATGATCTTCATGAGCATTAAGATTTGGTGATGATCCTGGCCATTCTTTGTTCTCAAAGAAATGGACTTCATACGTTTCCTTTTCTAAAAATGAACACACACACAAAATACCACCATTCAAATAACCCTCCTGTCAGTATAAAAATAGACCTAGACCTATGAGAATTTGGGTTTGAAATTACAAATAGTCAAGCTTTCGAATAGCGTACAGTTTTACATCATGCTCCTCCTCAAATCTTCTCACCAAGGGTATCGAAACACCCAGTATTTCATGGGCAATGAGGCAATCCACTTTGTAATGGAGAAATGATTGAGATACACAATTTCTTTTATTCATTGACCACACGGCCTGCCATAAACAAAAAAGTGTACAATTTCAAAACAGTACACCATTGCACTTTTTTCTAGAAGTAGTAGGTTATACCATAATCACCAATATCCATTGATTTTTATTTTAACTTTTACTTGAAACATCCCATACTTTCTGTTATTTCTAATCATCACACTGAGCACATCAATTGGACAAATAAGATGAACAAATAAAACAAAAGTTTTTGACTTATGACACTATACATACATTTTATTTCATCTTTACTGGGGTAAATGCTTCCTCTCTCATTTTGTCAAACAACATACCATTTTTCTTTCCATTTACATAATAATATCCATTCCACAAGAAATGTACAATAAGACAAAATAAAAAGAAAAGAAGTCACAGCATTATGTCACATATTAACATATTATACATTGGTGATGTATGAAATGGGTGATGATTTTTCATGATGAATGCAAAAAAAAAAAAAAAAAAAAAAAAAAAAAAAAAAGTAGTAAGATAATTAAAAAAAAAAAAAAATCCTACCCACAATATAAAGATCACTGATGTACAATTTCTGGACTTTAATAAGAAAGATCCAAATAACTGTACTATAATAAAAAGAAAACAACAAAAAACAAGCCAACAAACAAACAAGAAAGAAAACCAACAACAAAAAACAACAAAACAATGACAAAGTAGTTATTTATGCACATCATTGACTGACTGATTTGTATGAAAAGGAAACAAAGAAAAAAATAACTACAAATAACATGCTTATGACCTATAGGGATACATAAAAGCAATTATCCTTGCACCAAGTTGTCAATAAAATCAGAGATCAGATTAATTTTTGTGTTTTTTGTTTCTATCATTTAACTGTAAGACCTTTCTAAGTAGAAAAGTTTCTGCAATGAAATAAAGAAAAAAACCCAACAAATTAAAAAAAAAAAAAAATACATGCTTGATTTCCAATAGCTTTACACGGCCAAATCATGGCACAAACCATCAAATTGTTTGAGAACCTTGAAAAATCAGGTGAAAATTTATGACAAATCTACGACTGCTGGCAGTTAGCAAACATTTATAATATAGACTATCTTTGCAAATGTATTGTTGATATTTACTATACTTACAATGATTTGAAATCAGGGCCTGTTTTCATAGTCACCCTTTTCTATCATGTTTACATTGGATGGACAGTCTTGAATAATAAAAAAAAAAGACAGTCTTCCCATTACTTGGAGCAAACATGAAGACATCTAATTCCCCTATACTCAGTCATGGGTTCAGCACTAACTTTATTTTTTTTAAAAAAAATACTCACAATACAATGATTTGAAATCAGGGCCCGTAGTTTTCATTGTCACCCTTTCTGTTTATATTGGATGGAGAGTCTTGAAAAAGAAAAGACAGTGTTCCCATTACTTGAAGCAGACATGAGGACTGCTCATTTATTCTGACATAAATGGGTATCCGTTACAAATACAGTGGCCTCTGCCTTACATCCAACTCCGCCACACATCCACATTTCTACAGGATACAGAATTTTTTCTTTAAAATTTACCCGTCTAACAAGCACCGTCTAACATCCACATTTTAGAGGCGGGTTGAATTATCTTCTTTCCCCTGAGAAAGAAAAAAAAAAGAGAACAACTAATAACAAGTATCGACAGCCTGTAACTCATGTCAGACATACCTAAAAAAGAGAATGTGTGATGCAAACCTAGACTTCTATCATAAAAGAAAACCTTTGTTACCATCTCACACCACAAGCCAATCATATAAACAACAGGTAAGTGATGACACCCGTCGAGATTTCCCTACCTGCTGATAAATGTAGCTCGTTTCAGGCAGACCTAATTGGGGGAATGCTTAATGCCAACGATCTGGCCAACGATTATTAAGCCTATAAGCGCTGGCCAGTGCAAAAGATGGTGCCAACTTTTTGCCTGAACAAAAGAAAGCAATCATCTCCGTCTAACACCCCAAACCATTCATACAGGAGCGTATGGACAACAGATAACCGATGACCCTCGTCCAGCCTCCCCCATGCACTACATAGTGAATGGAGCGACGTTGCTTGTTCATTTCAGTGTGCATTGGTCATAACCGAATTAAATTTTATTGGTCTGCACAATGTTTGACAGGTAAGCCAAACAGCACTTAATCTGCTCACATTTCATAATGACATCGGCCATACCTTTTCTTTTGAATTGTGCATTGTCGCTGAGCTATGATGTCCTTAGGAAACAATTAGGCATTGTTTGATTGGGAGTTTCATTTGTGTTTGAAATAATTCATCTCATTAACAGCCTTTGCACCCTTGCCCTCCACCTTATATCCACATCTGGCTAACATCAACATTTCTGACTCCTGAGGATGTGGTTTTTAAGCTTAGACCACTGTATGTGACTTTTCCATATTCTTCTAATAAAAACATGATGCAATGGACTGAAATGATAGTAATGGAACCACCGTCCAGAAATCTTGTATACAAATACATGGTAGATTTTAATTTAAACTGCCCGCAAAGATGGGTGGAGTACTTCAACAATTTCTTTGCCAGCCACTTATAGTGAAAAAAACCCTTTGTTGCCAAGGCTTCTGCTTGAAATAAGACAAAATGAGTGTTTTCAGATATAAAATTCCCACTCCCATACTTTTGAACACACATGCATGAAACTTTCAGCATTGCTTCACACATGTACAGGGTGATACAATAAAAGCGCTCTCTGTAAAGTCTTTATAACTTTGTCAAAAAAGCAGCTACAGCAACGGAAATTTGACACAATCAATGATGTTTATGGCCAAAACGCTTGGAAGAGTTTCGTAAACACTTTAAAAAAAAAGTGGAAATGGTGGTGACAAACAAAATATGACCCTTTTTATAAATCGGGGCCAAAATTTAATAGGCGTCAAAATTTTCAAAAGTTGAGTAACTGTGCACAATTCAAGCAGAAACAAAGTGAAACTCTCACCTTTTAGACTTTGAAAGTGTGTAAATCAATAACAAGGAAAACGATGCATGGTTAGAGAACGTATGGTTTTCTTACAATGCACATTTTTTGCTTACAATAAATGTGAATTCAAATAATTAGGTTAACTGGTCAACCCATCCACCCGATTATGTCCATGAACGTTTCCAATACTCTATCAAGTGCATGGCGTAGATTGGTTTACAATGCTAGTGTATTTATAGGCCCTTTTTGGTTTGAGGACGAGGAAGGATATCCCCAAAAGGTGACAAAATAGCGTTATATTTCAGTGCTACAGGAGTTTTGGGAAGAATTTGACTGTAGAGAAATTTAAAAACGGGTCATATTTCGTTGGTCGCCACCATTTCCACATTTTTAGAAAAATGTTTATGAAACTTTGATAAATGTTTGGCCAGAAATACCATAGATTGGGTCAAATTTTTGCTGCTGTAGCTGCCTTTTTAACGAAGTTATACAGACTTTTGCAGAGAGCACTTTTTTTGGTGTCACCCAGTACAAAGATTATGTTCATATAATCAATTTATCAACTTTTATGCAAATGAGCTCTGCCATCTTCGATTCGGACCAAAATGAGGGAAATTCACATATGGTCATCACTTCCCGCCATTCTCCAATAATAAAAAAAAAAAAAGACAATGCCTGACTAATCTGAACTTTTATATATCGTGCTAAATCCACTAAATGTGCTCACAGTGCTTTACAAGTGTTCCCCAACCGGCCTTCTCTAACCAAATACCCTCTCAACTCCATGTGGAGTGTAGAGAGATGCAGCCATTTCGCGAGTGCTCATTTTCTCTAGCATACTGATAAGATCTTCCTCTACGTATGGTTTGGTACTCAATACTGAGTAGGGTGAGGAAATGTATGTAAGTAGCCTTTTCCAGGGACCAAACAGTGCCACAGTGGGGCGCAGCCTTGAACTCGGAACCTTGGGGTTATAAGTCCAATGCCTTGATTCCACAGCCATGCAGCAAAAGTAATGCCTACATTGTCCTTATTAATCTCTATCATCTGCTCAAACAGTTTTAATGTCTTGTATCCTACTAAATAATTAAAATACTCAATTGAAGGGTGCATGAATGTCATTACAAGTCATTACTCACATCAGCTAGTGATATGCCACATCCAATGGGGTTGAGGCAATGTTATCCTACTCTATATCTAGTCATCATGGTCGGTAGATTTTCATCCGAGCTACTCAAACTGTCATCACCACTAGATCTAGACCCAGTTTTCCTCGAAGAAACACTGAGTCAGAATCGTGCCGATAAACATTATCATCATCCAAAGTGACGATAGCTTTTCAAGGTGCAAGAGGAAAATCACAGTGTAAACAGAAAAATACAGGTTGAAGAGGGGTGAAAAGATTCAAGGAGCAAGCTAAATGCCTGTTGAGAGAAGTGAAATAACTCCCACCCAATGGTTTTTGTATATTGCACTTATTGGAGATGTTTCAGATTCGACTTAAAATGTGACAATGAACATCATGTACTGTAAATTCGACCGGCAACGAAAGTGTTAAGTTTAATTAACAGATGCAGTATTAATTTAATCCACTTTTAAACTTATTTTTGTGCAAACATGGTTTAATATTCTTGACAGAAGATTTAGACTCATGTGCTTCCTGCCGTAACTGATCCTCAGGCTTGGAAAGTCATATAAGTTTTATAAGATACGGAAGGAAGGAATCATTAGTTTGGATAAAATCCATCTGGACAGTAGGTTTTCTACCTATTCTTTACAAGCAGGGGTTCTTTTACACGCATAACTTGCAGAGTTTATCTTCTTCTTCAGGTACCGTGTCTGAAACAGACATTGGCGATCATGTTCCTCTACTCATACCTGTCCTCAGCTAACCTTACAAGGTCGTTGTTGCTACCATTCTGTATTGCCCATGAATTAAGACTTTCA
>JAOYNN010230981.1:0-10574 GCA_025770095.1 Goniobranchus kuniei
AGAAAGAAAGAAAGAAGACAAAAAACGTCTATGGGAAACCCAAACTGAAAGCTGACAAATTGGGATTCTCAAGGTGATGATCAAATACAAACTGACGAAGCATTCCCCATCATAATATGAAGATTGAAATCAAAATTAAATGACAATTTTCCAGCAGGGGGGGAAAAACGTCAAGTCCCTCTCCCCCCTTTACAAATATTTACATCATTAACCAAATGCAATTTCTTACATTTCATTAAGATATTGTCGGAAAATAAATATAAAGACTTGTATGGCAAAGGGCAAATAATAATTTTTTTTAAATACATAAAAGTTACACATTTATAAATGTTATATTTCTCTTAATTTTATTTTAAATGTAGCACTGACACTACAAATTACATATACAAAACAATTTAGTGAATCTGAGTAAATGAAATGTGAAATGATACAATACAACACAATACATAATATACTGAAGAGTAAAACATCTGTAATGGAAAATCTATGGCAAAATAAGCCAAAATAAACTCTCTATGATTTTAACAACCATTGCTCATATTCTCATTCTTCTTGCACATTTCAGGCCAGTAGCACAGTCATACCCTTACAACCAGTATGATTGTGATATAGGAAAGTGCCTGCATGGGGCTTATTTCTTTTTCTCTCCCTCACCATGAACCAGAACATGTTTAGCATTCCACCTAAATGGACTCAGTTTGCTGTAGATGTAGTGGCAGGGGGGTCGTCAGATAAGCTAATCGCTGGCAAGTACAGGCATTCTTCTTCTTCCTTGGATCCGAAAGTTACCTCTGGTGCATTCGCATAGATTATTCATGAACCACAGCCCAAACTCTTGAGAAGTACTTTAATAACAGATCCCAAAAATGAATAAGAGATGGTAATAAAGAGCTGGCCATAACATGCTTCAATTATTCCTTGCAATAACAAGCATCAGTGCACATTACTCAGTGATGACAATTTTCACAACAAAAATAGTGGTAAAGCCCTCCATCCACACTGAGAGTAGGATTGTCTTTGAATGGCCTTAAATGTGATCAAAACTGGGGGGCCTTATGCACACAAAAAAGATAAGAAAGGAGAAAAAAAAGTTTTCCACGAATTATTACTCAAACTCAGCTTAGATCAAAATACTGGAGATGAGGTTTGGATACTGAAATAATATAGGAAATAGCGTGGCGCTCAGTCCAATGTCAAAGCAGGCATGGAGATAAGCAAGAGAAAGCCTTGGACAAAACCAATAATCTTATGACACCAAGGCCCCGATGCTTAAGGCGAGCGTTTCCCGCTAAAGGAAAACAGTAGTTTGCCACAGAGCTCTCTTTCCCTAGCCAACGACATGTTTTAGGCAAACGTTTTTAAAATGTGATTACGATATTTCATCAACAAATGTTTCAACACTAACAATAACAAAACAAAAATGAAAGCATGTTTTGCTTGTTTTATTGCATCCTGCTGATCACTTGTATTCAACAGTTGCACGACCAAAAGCAACAAACATCACTTTAAATTCCAGTCAATCAAATTAACTATTCCAATTACAATGTTCGATACCCTCCACTTAAGGTTGATCCAAGATGGCGGCATCCATAAAACAACAGGCTGCAGACGAGAAACAGACGAGAGAGAGCCAAAAATCTTATTGCGGTAGTCGCCATCTTGAAAAGTTCGCCATGCACTACCTACAAAGCAAGCACCTGCGGCGGACAGAAGCAAACAGGCCGTTGCCTAAGGAAAACAGAAAACCATTTGCGAGCACTCGCCTTACGCAACGGGGCCCAGGTAAGACTACTCATGATGCTGAGAGTTGAAACATACTGAACAGAAGGTAGCATTTGGAAAAAATCAGGCTTGTACAAATAATTAAAAAAGCAAACCAAAGAAAACACAACGATAAAAAAGAACATGTATCACATTCAATGTAGGTAACTTATTTAAGAAGATAAAAGTACAACATCACAAGCAATGTACACAATACTGAATATAATATGTTCTAAAGAATGGGAACACTTTCAAAGATAAATTGTTATTTGCTCTACACTTTGCTTTTGATTGGAGGTTTGGGTTTGTCTTATCTTTTGCTGTTTTCCTGTCTGCCCAAAAGTAGCACATATTCATGATTTTAAATATTGAGAAGGAAAATTTAAAAAAGAGAAAAAAACAAAAACATAAAACGAAGGGAAAAAACTAAGATTATATCATGAATGTGGTAGTGCTGAGTGGAAGTCCAGATGAAGATTTCGATAACCAATTGTCTTTTCTGACTTGGATATCCAGTTTATAGGCCTGACCCTTTTCGACTTAGATTTTGACTAGCTTTCACTATCTACTTTCTAGTCTGTGGTAAAAGCAATCCGAACTCTCCCCCCTCTTCTTCTTTTTTCCCTCTCCTCGCGTTTCTCGCGTGTTATGAGCAGAGACCCATAGGTAGGCCTATACATGCCTATAGTCTAATATTAAGCCTTGTGAACGCTGTGACAAAGCTCTCTCTCTCCACATGAACAATCCTAATCCAAATCGGAGAACCAAATTGGTCAGTTGGTTTCTGCTCAAGATATCTAGATTGAGTTGGGCTTCCAAATTGTGAAGCCAAATCAGTGAGTTGGTTTCTGATCTAGATCACGTTGATCATACCACGACCTAAAATCCAGTTCAAAATCCAATTATCCAGTTATTTAAATCTGGTTAACCCGGAAAACCAGTTCTTCTGAAATCAAGTTTCTGCCCAGCACTAGAATGTGGTCACAAGTATAGCCACAAACACACACATACATACTCAGATAAAAGAACAAATATAATGTAAAACAAAACAAAAAGCAAACACCCAGTTCAGTTCAGACATATGGGAAAAACAATTCCATAGTAGTACAATTAATCACAGATTCCAAAGCCTTTTGCACGTGGACCTTCAACATAGCATTCTATTTTCAATGTCCTCCATGCGAAAGAAACAGAATTTGTATCTAGTACCTATAATGACAAGGAGCTACTTAAGGGTTTTATAAATCTAAAGTATTCCTTACAAAACTGAGTCCTAGCAATGGTAATTAATCTTCAGTACTGAACATGAGGTGTGGCTGCTTGAACTGTTTGGGTTTGGTTTTGTTTGTTTGTTGCCTTGTTTTTTTTGTAAACTAGAACATGATTGCTATGATTCATTCATTCTGTGTGTGAATGGGAATGCCCATGCACAGAAGATGGCTGCTGTCTTCCATGCATGAGACTTTAAGGAAATGTTATGTCCAGTCTTCCAATTCCTGTTGCATATATATGAGTCTCTCTCTCTCAGGATCATATCAGCCCCCAAGTAGCATAATCCTATCATTATCATATTTACAAAACTAACATACTGCAAAGGTTTTCAAATGAACAATATATATACATCTGACAACGGAATGTACTATTTAAGAATTATAATGCAGCGAGGCTGTTTGCCAGAATCATGAATTAGAGGCCAGAAGCACGATGGCTTTGACAAATCCGATGGTTTAAATAATTGACTGGTTTATTTTGTGACTTACACCATTCAGTCTGTATTTGTATAAATGACTTGTCTTTTGGGAAGGGCAATCTTCTAGGTCCAATGTGCCTAAGACGGCTTTTTGGCTAGATTTAGTTTAGAAATTTGGCTGCACAACTACCTTTTTAATTTTCTAAATTCAAAACAATATTAATACATCTGCTTCAGTGATTTCACTTCATGAACGCAATATAAACCATCTATATTATTAATGTGGCCGACTTCTTGAATTTGATGAAACACTTGAAAATCGCGAAGTCTTTTGTTTGTTTGATTCATGTTGAAGGGCTTTCTTTAAGACTATATCAAGTCACCCCAATGCCGATAGAAAGTGCAAGAAGCAAGACAATAGGGTTTTTTTCGTTACAAAAGGGAACACAAGAAGCAGAAAAAGAGTTTCAGAAGAGGAAAATAATTTTTCAAAGAGGAAGAAAAGGCATGTAAAACAAACAAGAGGTATGATACATATCATTAATATGTGTTAACGAAAATGAGGGAATGATTTACATACAAAAACACTACAATCTCTCAACAAGACAACTTCTACTTATTAATACAAACAAACCTTAAACTGTTCACCATGTTAACCCCCCCAGGATTTCCTACCACTCATTGAGTACAAAAGTACTCTGTCCATCTAGATAGCAGGTGACCCCAATAGCAATTTTAACTCATGTGATGTACAAAAAATGGGGGGTGTGACCACTGATTTATGCCTCATTGCTCCTCCCAGCAAAATTCCTACCATTCTGATTAGAAAAAGAGAACCTGACAGAAGAACAAGGCCAGAAGAGAGAAGAAGCTCTCAATCAATCCTTAGATCCTAGTGCATCTCAATAATGTATATTTCTTTTTAAAAATTTAAAAATAGGCACTAATTAAGCTCCAATATGGGTGTGCTGTTGTTGCAACAACAGCCTTATCAGGTTAGCTGGGGACAGGTTTGAGTGGAAGAACATGATCCAGACAAGGCATCTAAAGAAGAAACGGGTGTGCTATAAAGTTCATCTTGGAACTGAGGGGGTATTATTACAAAGAATGATGTTTCAAAAATGTATCATAACAAATGGCAACAGAATAATATCTCTTACTAAATAAATACTGTCAGTACACATAAGAACAGCACAAACCACTCCTTTAAATACTGGCCGTTTCATGTGTATAATTTCACACCGTCACAAATTTTGACTCATAAATCTAAGTTTTCTTATCTGTCCAAAATCAATAACTAAACAAAAAATCTGTTTACCACAGATGGCTTAAAAGTACTCACATATCCTCACTTCCCACTGTTCCTTTATTAGCCCTGAAAGGGCTTACCATTTTACCAACAGGTTTGTTTAAACCACCTTTCATTGTAAACACTAATTGTATCCCAAGATTTTGCAAGCTCCAATTGGACGGTTGATAACAAAGGCACTAGACTACTTATAAACTTAAACTGACCTGCAATTTCTTTGGCTATTCTAAATTTAAAGAAGTGTGACTTCTATGTAAATTTCCCTTTATGAAGTATAAAACTGTTCCATTGAAGCATGTCAGGGCCAATCACCCAAAGTCAGAGCATTCTCACTTCCTTCCCACGCAAATTCAAGGCCTGAGCACTTCTGAGACTGTGATGTGCTGTGACACGAATTAAGTGCAAAAGGTTCACAGGAGTTAACTCCTTTTCTGCTTTCATGAAGGACCCAAATAATCTATAAAGCCATCTATACATTATAACCAGGCATCACCATCCCTGCTCTCACATTGATTCCCTATCAAAATATTTAGGCATCATAAACAGAAAAACTGAACAGTCTCATTCAACCAGAGAAGTATCAATTCATATGGTACTCGAAAAACTTAACTCAACAAAAGTACTCTTCTAATCCTTAACAAACACATCATCAAATATCATAACAAACTTGGTAGATTTTCTAAACCACTTCTACACACCCTTTGAGCAATCAGATAAATCAACCAACAGTCACATGAACTTCAATTCTACACAAAGGACTCCTTGTCTCTCACCAATTACTGACAAAGTATGGCATTTAAAATGATCTATAAGGAGAGGAGAAGGAAAAAGAAACAATTTAAAATGATCTATAAGGAGAGGAGAGGGAAAAAGAAGCAATTTAAAATGATCTATAAGGAGAGGAGAGGGGAAAAGAAGCAATTTAAAATGATCTATAAGGAGAGGAGAGGGAAAAGGAAGCAATTTAAAATGATCTATAAGGAGAGGAGAGGGAAAAAGAAGCAATTTAAAATGATCTATAAGGAGAGGAGAGGGAAAAAGAAGCAATTTAAAATGATCTATGAGGAGAGGATTGGGAAAACGAAGCAGCTGAAATAAACTCAATAAGGATTTCTACATTTACTGAAAAAGGCCAACAGTGATCAATGAGACAATCAGAAATGAGAAGAACAGAGTAGGAAAGTCTTGTTAGCATTTTAACCCTTACATTGCCATCCCCAACTATAGTCGTTAATGTATCTACTTCCCATTCCCGTTAGGACTACAGTCGTACTCTGACCAGCACCAGGTAAGGAGTCCATTACAGAATAAAATAATGCACCTTGGTTTCGGGAGTTGTTTCCCTTGATGGCGAGTAGACTGCTGATACTGTTTGAAGTTTGTCAGTTCCAGATCTAATAAAATAAGCAAGATAAAACCAGATTTGTTGAGCTGTTTACTTTGGTTACTAAGCCAACATGGATTCTCTGACTCTAATGAGTCTAGAGATGAGGAAAGCAATGGGGATAGCAGTAATTCGTGGTGCAGTGAATATCACCAAGTAGCTGAAGAGTTGCTCCATCTGACAGTGACAATGATGTGCATATTGAGCCTTGTCAGGGTGGAGATGCGAGACCAACACTACTGGTACTGATGATTGGGAATGGGAGTATTTGGAAATCAGCGGTACACACGATCCACTATAATAGCTTGTGTCCTTTGATAACTCCTCAAAATGCAGATCAATCTATCATTAGTATATCCTGAAAGTTTCACCTGAATATATCGGGTGGGGCAAAAAAAACCCTCACTGTGCTTTAGACCTCCGTAAATCTGTTAGATGTGAATGGATTTCTTTTCAATTTTGTAGAAAATAAGAAAAAATAAAGCTTAATGAGATTTGAAAAGTACACAAAAATTTCTTCACAAATTACAAAGTTACGAAATTTTGTACAAACCTTTTAAAAATACACAATATCATTGTAGGCAAAAGTTGTCTGAATATTTGGTTCTCTATCCAAACAATTATTTTTATCTACAACAATAAGGGGCAACATCCCACATCAGTAAAATATAATAAGTCTATCTTGATTCTAAAGGAAATAAATTAAATCCATTGAGAGAAACGAATGATCAGCAAAGTCAACAGGATTCGAATCCAATGGATTACTTTGTATGGGATTCGTTTGTTGAGAAAGTGTATGAGAATCAGGGGTTGCCGTTCAGAGAGGCATCCCTGAAACATAAAACAATGCAGTACTGGGACTTGATTAGTGAGGAGGACATTCGTAAATTTATTCTTAGGTGAAAACGAAGACTCAGAAATGTAATTCATGAAAAGGGTGGCCAAACGGATCATTTAGACAACAAATCCTAGTAAGTGTTTGATTCTGACGCAACTTTTACCTGCAATGATATTGTGTATTTTTAGCAGGTTCATGCAAAAATTCATTTACTTAGTAATTTGTCAAGAAATTTTTGTCCTTTTCAAATATGATATAACTTTATGTTATCCTAATTTTAACAAAATTGCAAAGAAATCCATTTACATGTTACAGACTTACAGAGATCCAAAACACAATGAGGTTTTTTTTTCTGCCCCAACCGATATGTAATGGTTTAGGAGCAATTTTTTTTCTTCTGATATAAGTGATTTCTAGAGATTTCAGCACAAATGTGTGGCAATGGCAAAGACACACAGCCGAAAATGGATAGCAATGTAAGGGTTAATGTGATGTGGAATATCACTCAGGACTATAGGTTCCAGAGTGCATTGCTATTTGGCTACACTCATTTCAAATAATTCAGCGGTGCCTTAGTGATGACAATAGCATATCATCAATATGCTGTTGGCAGTACTTAGATTGCTACCCAAGCAGCTTGTAAAACCTACTGTAATGGAGAAAAACAATATCTCACCTGTCTTTCACTTATCAAGAAAGGCAACAACTCTTTTTCAAATTTAGGTCACAAAGTTGGCAATATAATAATGTTTTTATGTATATAACCTTCACTTATATTGTACAGAGTAATTGGTTTTAATATGCAACCTGTATAATGAAGCATACAGTAATCAGTCTTACACAGAGCTGCTTGCTAAAGTTCACACAGGGACAAAAAAAGACTTCTGTGATCTCACCTTCTCTTTCTTTAAAACTAAATTGCAGCTTGTCAAATTTAATATGTGTTACACTGATCTTTCAGTCTGTATTTCATAGTATCCTTCATTAAGCTTAGCTTGTGTATATTTGAAGGTTAAAATCAAGTGTAACTAGGTCTTCATACCATTTCAGGATGCACCAATATGAATTCAGCATGGCAAGTGTCAAGAAAATTTATATTTTTTAATTCCCTCTCTTCATGAGCTTGCATAAGGTACCATTTTAAGGCTAGTAAAAGTCCACTAAAGCTGCCCAATGACAGGCAAGAAGGAACTTGAATAGTTTTACTGAAGAGATAATATGTACAATATTCCCAAACAGCTGTTAATTCATGGGTGTACTTTCTGTCTCATACAGGGCATGACCTCTACCACTCTCTGTTTCTCAAGCCTATGACTGATAAGACATTTAAATTGGACACGCTTAGCTTTATCTTCGGACATAAGGTTTTTGGGTTTTTTTTACTCAAACTACAGATTTTGATTATCATTTTTGCTGCAGTATGGAAATTTCTGATACATTGAGCATTGAAGTAGAACTAGTATTCAAACAATTATCAATCGTTTAGGTTCCCTTTCCATTCCCAGTAATGCATGCATATTCTTTCAACTTTTCATGACAGAAGTTCTGGAGATGATGTACATGCCAGTGTAAAACTTTCCCATCTTTTACAATTTCATAAGACCCCAAGAATGATCTCATTTTATTCTTTACCACAACAACAACAAAAACCTTCAAGACAAACAGAATAGATGTCAATGTCAACTTTCAACCAGTATGTAATCATTACTTCAACAAATTTTCATAATTTTGATCACTGCATAAGTTATCACTTCTTGTAAACCAATAATTGAAAAAGTATGGAGACATTTGTCACCTCAGGTAAGTAAACAAGAGGGGAGCTAAGTGCAAAGATGTTTCTAGAAGGTAAATGCGGGCTAAAAATCTTGTATAAAGTTCACGCAAGAAGGATATCTAAGGTTTACAAAAAGAAAAAGTTAAAAAAAGATGACAAAATTCTTTTTTACTTATTTCTATCCAAAGTAATTGTAAGAATTATTAATGAACTTGGTAAAATATGAATGAGAAAGACTTTTCAATGAAATTCCTAAATTCTACAAATCATAAATACAAAACTAGGATTCATTTTATCCTTTCTTTCATTGTTTTCAATTTTGATTTCATATGAAGTCAACTCAAAAAGCAGACAGGCTTGGATATCTCAAGTAAACAAATTCTCCTATATTTGTATTTATCCAACATAAATGTAATAATTATTCATCAATGTGATTTCATACACATGAGAAAGACTTTCCAACATTATCACTGAATTCTAAAAATCAAATACATTTTATCTTTCTTTCATTTTTTCAATTTTGATTCAGCTCAAATAAAATGTGTTTTTCCATTCACAACCCATGAACCTCTTTGTGACTATCTAAAATTCTATAATATTTATTATTTATACATAGATGAATGATTTGTCATATGTATTTTAAACTAATTACTAAGAGAAAAGACAAACAAAATTAATTCAACAAAAGATAATCAAATTGTCACTGCAGATTTCTTTCCCCTTAACTAAAATGTACCATGTACATTATGCTCAATTTACCAATGGAAAACATGATAAAGTTATCCATAATTTACTTTTGTGTTTCCTGCCTTTAAGTGGATAGACAAGACTTCTTCAATGACAAAATGAAATTTTAAATGTCAATAAGTCACAGCCAGGGTTCTAAATCATGGGTGATTTTGTGAAATTCAACTACCTATTTATGAAAATCAACAACACATGTCCAGGGATGCCATCATGGTGTGCAAAACATTTAATTTGCCTGAACTTTTTCAACAGACAGCAACTTATTAATTGCCATAATTTGTTAATAAAAAGGCACAATACCTGATTACTCTTCGTCATACACTAATTGAATAAAATCAAAAACAAATTGCTTTATAAAACTAAAAGGTGGAAAACCACTATTAATTTTTTTTTTCAACATCATCTTCTACATACTAGGTGGAGTATTAACTATATCTTGTATCTTTAACATTCCGAGGTAACCTCTCTCAACAAATTCATCAGCCGTTTTGAATTGTCACCCTAAATTCAAAAGTAGATCCTGACAAGATAGATCTAGAATCCAAGTCTAGATCTAGATCGCATAAAACTAGATTCTAAGATACAGTGGTCTCTGCTTAACATCCACATCCTCGGGAGACGGATGTGGTTTTTAGCCAGATGTGGGTGTAAGATGGAGGGCAAGGGAGCGGCCTATTTACCCTTGTAAAATGCACAATTCTAAAGAAAAGGCGTGGTCAATGTCATTGTGAGGTGTGAGCAGATTAAGGACTGTTTGGGTTACCTGTCAATTATTGTCAGGGCCAATAAAATTGGGTTATGACGATGGACAATGAAATGAACGAGCAACAAAGTAACATTGCTATACAGTGGTCTCCGCTATACATCCACAACCTCAGGAGACGGAGAAATGTGGATGTTAGCCGGATGTGGATGTAAGGCGGAGGGTAAGAAAGTGGCCTTTTTTCCTATGATATTGTAAGTAGCTCAATGATAGATACATAATTCTAAAGATTAGGCGTGGCCAATGTCATTGTGAGCCGTGAGCAGATTAAGTACTGTTTGGCTTACGACCTGTCAATCATTGTCCGG
>JAOYNN010231091.1:0-10574 GCA_025770095.1 Goniobranchus kuniei
TTCAAGACATGGTAATTAAATTGGAACACATGATCATTCTATCCTTTTATATTTCCAAAGAATACTTTGTTTTACTAGACATGACAGCTTTATCGGAGCAGGTAATTCAACTGAATATTATGAAACAAAACTTCAAGACATGGTAATTAAATTGGAACACATGATCATTCTATCCTTTTATATTTCCAAAGAATACTTTGTTTTACTACTATATTCTTTTACTGCCATATGTTTTACTACAGTATTTTTTACTATACAAAATGTATTTGTTATGTTTAATGAGCCTGTGATGTACAATGAAAATTTCCATTTTTAGAGATAAAGTTCTTTGCGTATTGAATTTGAATTGAATGTTAAAGTTTAAGATAAATTTGCCCTGCTGAATAGTTTGGTGGAAAAACAAAACAGATGTTTATCTTCTTAGGCCATCAAGTTATTATATTCAATATCAAGAAATGCTTGGTTTCTTCTGAAAAGTTTAAACATAAGTTTAACTTCTTTACACAGAGCAATGATGAAGCCAGGCAACAAAATCGAGAATATGAAGAAACCAAGAAACAGATTGAGGAAGATGCTGACAGAGAAATTCTGGACATCAAGCACCAGTATGAACGTAGACTGAGAGATGAAAAGGAGGCTAACATGCGACTCAAGGGTGAAACAGGCATTATGAAGAAGAAGGTATCCCATGTAAAAAGAAATGCCACAGCTGAAAACAAACATTTAATTTCTCATAAAAATACTGTACAAAGAAATGCCATTACTGAAAATTTTAATATTTCTTATTTTTAGTTGAAACGTTGTCATTACAAAAAGTAAAAAAAAGACAACAAAAGACAACAAAAAACAACAAAACAAAACAAAAATTAAAAAAGCAAACAAACTCATTTTTACTTCACATTGTGAAGGTAACAGAAATTAAGAGAAAAACTTAACAACAGACAACAGACAAATAGGATAAATAGTGATAAAACAAGAACCATTGGACAACAATAAACATCTACAGCAACAAGAAGAAAATATTCTTTAAAATGTTTCTTTGAATATTGTTAAGTAAGTTATTGGAGGCTGTAATTGAGGACATTATAGATTTTGCACATAGATCTAATAAAAAAAACCAACACTTTATTTTCCTTCCAGTTCACAAGTTTGCAAAAGGAAATTGATGATCACAAAGAAGAAATTAAGAAACTGCAGGCTGAAAATAGCAAACTTAGTAATGTCATCCGCAGTCTTGAGAAAGACATCCAGGGACTGAAGAAAGAAATCCAGGAGCGAGATGATACAATCCAAGATAAGGTAACTTATTTATAATGTAACAGTAGGACTTTCATAATATGACATATAATCATTTGTATAAATTTATAAAGATTATTATTTATTGCAAGAATGGGCCATTTAAAAAATAAATACAATAAATCCAAATTTGGTATTAAGATGAAAACAAGGAATTTCCTTTGATCACTTGCCCTTTGATGTACCATCTATTGCATTTTACCAAATGTTTGAAAGAATGTGTAATCCTCTTGATTATAGGGCATACTTTAAGAAAATTTTTCAGACCATATCATGTAACCAATACAAAAGTATCATTTAACACATTTAACCAAAAAATTTTTACTTCGGTATTTTGCCTTACATGGTTAGGCTACTTGAAACGTTTAAGTGCTTTGTTTTATGCTAAGCTATTTCTAAATTAAGTATTGGCGAAAGAATGAAAGAGTCCACACATTGTATTGAATGGCCAGAACAAATCATAGTAATTTAATGAAAATCTTGAAAAACCATTTGAGTCAAACTGATTCCTTAATTTCCACCAAAAAAAAAAATTAAAAGAAGAGGCATTGTTCACAAACACTTCCAAATATTTTTATTTCCTGCATAACCATGTTTCAAATAATGAGAAAACTAATGAGTACTTGAATAACCATCCATATAATGTGATAATGCACAACATATTTTATCTGTGTTTTTCATTCTAGGAGCGCCGTATCTATGATTTGAAGAAGAAGAATCAAGAACTTGAAAAGTTCAAATTCGTTTTGGATTACAAGATCAAAGAGTTGAAGAAACAGATTGAACCAAGAGAAATGGATATCAAGAACATGAAGGAGCAGATTCAGGAGGTTTGCTATGATTCTGATTACAGTTAAATCACATCAAAACAAAATCAGCATTTATGCTGCATAACTTGAGATAAATGCTCAGTGGCATTTTACACCAAGTGAATGTTATGTAAAGGTAAAAGGGGTTTATGCTTACTAGTTACGAAGTTGATGATATGACAATATTTGAGAAGTGAATACAAAATTAGGTAAAGAATGGGTTATATTTTAAATGATTGTAAACAAACATAGAATGCTTGATAAATTAGTGTGAGCTTCAGAAGCCTTCTCTGTGTTTGTGGGATTTCATAGATTTAATTCCAAAGGGTGCAGGATTTTCTTTTTGGCCAAATCAATTCTCCTGTTGGTGCCATCTACATCATGGCTTAATTTGATATTGTTTTTTTACAACCGTTTTATTGATTTGAGGTTGTATTGAAGACATGCTACAAAAACTGAATGGCAAAGCATTTGTTTCATTTACCTTCTTACTTAGGTTCTGGCAAATCCATTCAGTCCTTTTGAAAATGCATTCTGTAGCCTTTCCTAGCAGTGTCATCCTTCAATGCCTTTTCATGCTATTTTTTTCTCCTTCTCTTCACTTTATCCTCCCCTGATATTGTCTTCAAAACTTTCATGTCTTTAATGTGTCCAACAAATGTTAATTAAGTTCTTGTTTGTGATATGATCGAATCCTGATAGAGCGTTGGATTTTACAATTACTATTTTACTATTAAAACATGTGCAGGTACAAGGTGTAGCTTGTCTAATTTATTCCATTAGTTCTTTCAGTTATCAATTGAAAAGGTCCTTTGTGCCAGATATCAAATGTATAAGAGCTACTTAAATCACATCAGACTCATCATTTTATCAAAGTTCAAAGATCAAATGTATTTTTATATTTATTATGTCTCAGATGGAGAGCGAGTTGGAGAGATTTCATAAGCAAAACACTCAACTTGAACTCAATATTACTGAACTGCGTCAGAAACTCAAGGCAACAGACAAAGAAATGCATCAAGAAAGACAAAGGGTTTGTTTATCATCCATGATTTTAATTAATGTATTATGTTAGTTGTAAGTCTATCTGATGTTTGAATTAGAGTCTAAGTCAGTTTTCAAAAAGAAACACAGTCAACTATTAACTTTTTTTTTTTTTTTTAATTGACACATCATACAGTCAATAGCACTGACTTCACAATGAAAACTGCCTTTAAGTGAAGAATAGACACATGTCTCAGAGGCAGTGAATATCACACAAACCTTTTAAAAGGAAGCTGTGGATCTTGGATAGATGATATCCCTTGTCATAGTCCGTGGTAATATTCAAAACTGTAGCTATATTGATTGTAAAAATTTCAAAGCTGTATATGTACGGAAAAGTTCAACTTTCAAGAATAAAAAAGCCAACAATTTAAGAATGTTTTTATTTAGTGTTACTATTATTATTATACATAGATGAACCATAGACATGTTTTCTTAAAGTGAACTTAAAGTTTTTCCTGAAATGTGTGCTTAGCATTGTACATTTAAAAAAAATAAATAAATAAATAAAATCTGAGAAATGATGAAAGGAGACAATTAATGTCAAAAGATCTGTTTTACACACCCTTTAAGTTGTTCATACATTCACTTATTATGTGATGAAATTCAATTTCTTGCTCCATCTCATAAAATATTTCAACAATTTACTTTTAAAAGGTCCGGGATGTTGAAGCTGTGGTCAGAAGATTCAAAACAGATCTTCACAACTGTGTTGGTTATATTCAAGATCCAAAGATGCTCAAGGAAAGCATCAAAGCGTTGTATCAGAAACATGTACAAGAAGACATTGTAAGTTTGAAATTGCTAAGACAACTTTATAAGATGGATAAGTGTAAGATATTTTTAATATTTTATTCTCCTTTTAAGTTTGTATTATTCAACACAGTGCTTTTATCATCATGGGTAATAATACAAGATTTTTTGTACTGTGGCCTCAGTGTCTTCAATTTTAATTATCAGGAAATAGTCTTGTTCATCTTCTCTTGTTGGAACAATTTTACCTGATGTAGAGTATAAACACATTTTAAAAACTATTGCTTTTCTTTACATGTTTCTTTCATGAACAGACTGAATCAGCCAGCGTTGATGCAGATATTCAAAAGGAATTTAGTCGCCAAAAAGAACACTTAGAACGCTCTGTGGCTAGCTTGAGAAAGAAATTGGAAAAGGACTCTGAGATCCATAAAGCTGACAATGTTAGAATAATGCAGGTAAGAGTGGGAGCAGAAAAGGTAATACAAGAATTGTTTGTGATTTAAAATGAAACTAGCTTTCGCAGTCAAAGTAGATCCTTCAACTTCTTCAGTGCTGGAGCTATCTTATTTTTATCTTCCACATTTCCATTTCATTTCACTCTTTATGAACCAGCATTAAATCAAATTTATCTTTCCTCAGGAAAATGTGACCCTCATCAAAGAAATAAATGACTTGAGAAAAGAACTCAAGGTTTGCCGAGTATTAATCCATGATATGGAAGCTGCAATGGGACTGGATGCCCGCAGCAAAAAGACTCCTGCCGTTGTTCAACTTCCACCCAAACCTGCTGGCCCATTGGTTGAAAAGGAATTGGAAGAGCATAAGAAAGTCATAGAAATGCAACAGGTATAAAAAGAACGAGGCTAAAAAGAATGTTGAAAATACTTGTAAATATTTATTCCATTTACATGACCATCACTGATAGTGATATAAGTTGTGATGGACTTTTTCTACACATTAAGAGCTGGTTTGGATTGGTTACGTTTTTATATAAGACATGAAGCTACCATATTAAGCGAATAAAGTTTTGCTTACACATTAACATGACATGATTAGAAGTCTAGACAAGCTAGGTTATTGCAAGTTATTTAAAGCCTCTACTCTGGATCATGGCTTTGTTATCGAGTATTGAAATGGGGCTTCCCCTGCCAGCAAATCGTGTCTAGGTCTAAACGTTCGCCTTCATTCTGCTCACTCTGTTTGCAATTGTGTAGGCCAGCTGGATACTGATACTCCCATCACAATTATGACTGTTTTTATTCACTGCATTCTTTCATCATTATATCCCTGTAAAATGGAGGTTTTAGGCCTGAGTAACCCAATTGCTCTGCCACACACCCCCCATTGGTTAAACCAAAATATGTCATCAGGCCACCACCCACCCGATGTCCCTTCCGGTAAAAATGGCAAGAGCTACTAGGGGTAAAATGCGCTTGGGGGAAACCATGCACTTGGCTGGTGGTGCGAATGAGATACATCTATATTACCCCTTCCTCCACCCCAATTTTTTGTTGTTATTCAAATTGACCGAATAAGATGTAGTAGAGAACAAGATTACCACAACAAAAAATATTCATTAATGCACCAGCTTGTTTGCAGAAAGATGGTGCAAATAAACAATTACATAGAAGTTCAAAGAGTTGAGAAAATATTGTAAAATTGATGAGAACATGGGGCCTAGAATTTTGAATTGAAGTCTATTGTCCATATTGACTCCACAGGCTCTTTAAACATCATATGATGATTATGTGTACTCATGTATTATTGCAAGGACAAACTGACAATCAGTGGGAGGGGCATCTGGCATAAACCCTGGCCATAAACATTACATGAGCAGCATCTTTAAAGGTGGTGGACCACTTAGGATACCCCTAAACTAATTGGTACTTGCTGAAGAAGATTCTAGGACATTCTCTTGATGGAAAGCCGAAACATGGCTCACATATAGTTCTATATGATGAGAACATGTGTTAAATTTCTTAGAATAATTCTTAACATTTCAATGTGCAATTCCTATTATGTCATGATTCAACTGTTTCAATCATTATTTCACAGGTGGAATTGAAACGCCTCCGGGATGAAATTTATGATCTTGAACTTGGATTTAGGCCTCCATCAGGCCCACGTCTTCCTCCAGTAGATACATCTGCATAATTCGTCTTTAAATATGATGATTTTGTCTCGATTTTCAAGTTGTAGAATATTTCCATTTACATTAACATTTTAGAGCCTTCTCTTCAAATTCCATGCGTTGGCAACAAAAGTGAAGATTGCCATTATAAAATGTTTGAGCATTTTTCGATGTTTTCTATAACAATCTAATAGTAATAGTAATGACATGAAAGACATGGTGAAGAAGGAACTGATAGATGTTTATCAGTAATGTGTATACAGCAGTCACAACAGGATGCAAAAATAAAATGAATTTATTTCAAGTTTTTTGGGTTTTTTTGGTACATTTCTTAGATAACTTGCAGAAAGAATGACTTGAATCTGTAACTATTTTAATGCACATTAAAATTACATTTTAATTACACACCAAAAAATTTGGCTTTTATTTGTCGTCCTTGAGGCAAGTCTTGAGAACAATGGATGATGCTTGGATACATAAGATCATCTTCACACTTCAAGTGTGCATAGAGCAGTGCTACTACTAGGTCCTTTTTTCCCCCCAACTTCTTGGTTTTGTATATAATATAAGAAATGATCCCGTTCTCACTATGGCTACATCAGGTACTAAATAAATGAAGATAAAGGTTAGGCAATAGAGAAAGTGATATCTGTAAGATCATGAATTAGGTAAATTTAGAATGCATTTTCAGATGTCCATATACTTTTATTTGAAATTATGGTTGAGAACATTGTATATTTTTCATCAGCATATGAAACTATTCAGACTTCAAAGATATTTTTGCCTTGTTACTTAGTGATACGCTCTGTGAGAGCTTTGAACTTTTGATGAAACTGATTTCCATTTTATAATATAAGAATAAAAAACATGATAAACCTTGTATTTCATTTTGTGGTATTTACTTGTGATTCTGCCACTTGATAAATAAAAGTGGTAAATACTTTTCACATTTTTAAAAAAGTTTTCTTGTATTTGTGCTCATGTAATTTGATTGTTAAGTCTGTGATTGCTGTTCACATCTCACTGGCTCAAAACAACAAATATTACATGTCTATTGGACGATATCTCTGCGTTCTTTTGTCACTTGTTACTCATTTCTACCACAGCCACATCATTTATATTCCATCTTTCCTCACTTATTATTCCCACAAAGTGGGGTCAGCCACATTTTCCAGAATCCTGTCATGAGCATCATCTACAGTGATACTCATTCCCACACATCTGTCTGGGCACCTTCCTTTTGATCTTCCTCTCAGTCTTTTATCTGTTACTCTCATTTTTAGTTATTATTTTAACTTGGTTGTCATCATTCTAACTCATGTCCATACCATCTCAGTGTTATCTCTCTAACTTTGTCTTTTATACTGTTAACACCTAATTCTTTCCTGATCTCTTCACTCTTCCCTTTGCATTTCCGTGTTATGCCTTTGATTCTTCTCTGTTGTTACAAGAATCTGTTCTTCCTTTACTCTTATTTTCCAACACTCGGCTCCATACAGCATCACTGGTGTTATGACTGAACATATAACTTGGTTTTTAATTGTCTTGTCATTTAACATTCCTGACAGATATCTCCCTTTTGCCCAGGCTGCACTTTACTCTTGTTCTTTACTGCCTCTGATCCATCTCTTTCACTGATGGTTACTGCCATGTACTTGAATCTATCTATCTGCCTTAAGGGGCCTTTAGATGTACAGTTAATTCATTGACACATTGAACGATATTGAAAGAATTGCGGGATTCCTCTGATCTTCTCGATAAACCCGAGCGTGGAAATGAGCAATCCTCTCGATATCACAGGTTTCTCCATCCAGGAGCCAGATGTTTGGAGAACCCAGATATTTTCCTGCAGGCGAACTGAAAGTTCAACAATGAGGGAGCAGCTTCTCAGGCACAATTAAAAATACATTTCAAAAAGTTCCTTAATATTGGTCAAATCAGAAAAATAGTATGATCTTCATGATCAGCGACCCAAAATTAGTAAAATCCACACGGGGAACGCATTCTATTGCCGAATTACCAAGTAAGCAATTTTTTGTATGTGTTTTGTCTTTTCACCATGCTGCCTGTCTTTAATTTTGAAAGTTGAAGTCAAATAACACATAGCTGCACCTTTTTGAAGTCAGTTGAGGCCTACACCATTGTTTCGTCTAGATGTAGGTGTTTAGTACTGTTGTTTTTTTGTTTACGCATTATCAGTTTTGCTTTTATTCAAGATTTATTTTACAGTTCTTCTAGCTTTACTACTGATACAATGGCGGGGTGGAATAACAAGGAAACTATGCTAAAGGACTGAATGTTAAAGATTTAAAAATTGCTTGTGAAAACAGAACTTCTCTCGTCAACAAACTGTCAATTCCACAATGACCCAGATGTAGTGTCTGTCAGTTAACCTGCGAGTTTGTCGATGAATTAAATGTACATCTAAAGGCCCCTTTAGGTTCATTCCTGTTATCCTTGATGTTGATCTCATATGTTAACTCTTTCTCTGCCCATTTTCTGCAGGGGAAATTACCCGTTTTATTCACTGACTTCTATAAGTCCATATTCAAAGGTCGTTTATGATACAAAACAGAGCACAAACATACATTGTTATATATCACTGGATTTGGGAAAAGTCACAGTTTCAAGGCACAATGAGTAAATGCACAAGGAACAAAAAACAAGGCCTGGCTTGATTTGCCGATAGATCAGTAATGGGCGGAAATGGCGCCGACTCAGTTACCGATACATCGGTATTGGCAGAGAAAGAGTTAAATGCTATATACACAAACACACACACATGTATCCAATCATGCGCAAAAGTAATGCAACTCTCATTCAAAAGCCTCATGCTACCAAATTTTCATATCTGTTCAATTTTAAGTTGCTTTCCATTAATCTATAATTAATTTTGAACATTTTGACATCGCAACCAGTCAGATCATCCAAATCTCGCAGTTACAGACATTCATAAACTAATAGTTAGAAATTGCACTTTGCAAAATGGAATTGAGAAAAACACTATAGAGTTAAAGGAAATTGATATGTACAATGGTGCAGTGCATAATGATGCAGAACATGCATGGCTTAATAGAGGATGCACTTTTAACTTCAGCCTATATTTCTTTAGATCTTATTCTACAAAGCAGATTAAAAGATATTTTTCTTTAATTCACAAAAAGTTAATGTGACTTAACACCTCCGCTGTGGTGTCAGAATGTTTGCAATGAGGTGTAGATCCTACAGGTATATTTGTTTTGTTTTTGCTTATGAATAAATGTTCCAAAGCTATTGTCATGCAAGTGAGTGTCACGTTACTTTTGCGCATGATTGAATATCGGGTGGCCCCCCCAAAAACATCTCCAACCTTAAAAATAATAACATTATCATTTTTAAACATACTCACTTATAAAATGGCAGACTTAGAGCAATTAATGTTGTATTCAATTGCAAAATTCAGTTGTCATGATGGTTTGTATGTCCACCGTTTTTCTTTAATAACAGACTCACAGCACAAAATTCCAGCACTGAACTGACCTCTTACTTGAGCTGAGTGCCGGCCATTAATCAGGCACGCCCTCAGAACAGGTAGCTTTCAGCTCCTGATACCTGCATTCCTTGTGGACAAATATGCCCTATCTGCTGCCTGCTCATGAAAATGGTCGAAATCTGTCCTTTTATTACCCTTTTAATTGTAATCCTGTCTTTCAGCCTCCTTGTTTCTTTAATGCATTCAAACAATCCACATATCCTCTTGTACACTGTTAAATTTGTTTTGTTCTAGTGCTTGTGATGATTGAAATATGAGTGGTAAAAAAATGTACGGATTTTCAATTTTCGTTGGAATTTCGGAACAATTCTCTCATTAGTAACTAATTATACAAATCTCAGGCCATCGATTGGGTTCAAATTCAGCTTACTCTATTGCCAAATGTCTCACAATGATTTTGTGTTAAAATCGTTTCGTGGCCAGTTACGGCTGTAAGCAGGGCAGCCTAGATCTAAACCAGAAAGACCTAGAGTAGAACTAGATTTAGATCTAGATATCTACCAATTCCGTTATTCATAGACCTAGTCTAAAATTTCATCGTATGCTTAAAACTAAACCTAAGTTTAAAGTAGAACTCAGACCCTTAAAAGAATGTAAGAAATGATTAACAGAAAAATGTTCTGGTTTTGAATGACTACGTTCTACGTGATAAATCTTGCTGGCTAAATTCGCGTTTGATGTAAAATGTTTAGTAGAATATTGTGTGATGCGATATCATTTTCACTAAAGAACAGAAAAATATTGGTAGTATCAGAGCTTGCTTGCATTCCCATCTCTTTTTCTTTTATCACTACGCTATTTCAATAAGGCCTCTGAAAGGCAATTTTCTTGATATTGTGCACGACAACATTCCTCTACATTATATCTTATAACTTTTGAACCCTTACATCAAACAGGCTCATATTTTCACACATTGTACAGCATTAATTTATATTGAAATGTCCCAAAGATCTCTAAAGATTAGACAGTGACAATGATGTATTGAGCCTTACTTCAAAGATGGAGA
>JAOYNN010231202.1:0-10573 GCA_025770095.1 Goniobranchus kuniei
AGAGTGTTTTTGGGGTTTTTGTTTTTTTTTGTTTGTTTGTTGTTGTTTTGTTGTTGTTGTTTTTTTTGGGGGGGGGATTGCTCTGAGTTATGAGAATCAGAGATATAAGACAAGCAGATGTATCTGGATTTGTTTTAGGTGTTTGAGGTTTGGTTTCTGATGGGGTTTTTTTCTTCCTTTTTTTTCTTTTTTTAAATTTGTTTTTGTTTTTTGTCTTTTTTTGCTTGCAAAATATTTTTACAAATTTTTAATTGTGTTTGATGTTGTTGGATTGAGTCCGTGATTTTTCTTTTTTAACAGCTGTTATATGCTAAGACATAAAAAATTAATTGAGCATGATGAATAGATCTATGTCTTCCTTCATTTTTCTTAATTTTTAAATATTTTTTTAGGATCTTTAGAATTAAAATTAATAAACTATGTGAGTATGACTATATATCTGTTTTGAACATATGTTCGGGTTTTTGGATTATTGTGTGTATGTGTTTGCTTTTCTTTTACTCAAGAGTAATTAGTTTACGTGTTCTTTTGCAATTTTCTCAGACTTTGTATGAAATTAAATTGAACGCAAATAGTGGGTAGAAAGCTTTATATGGTACTAGTTAGCTCAATGATGTAGTAATGCAATTCATTCACTCTGAAGCATGTTGTATACCATTTGAGTCCTCCAGTTGCCTCCCTTGCTTCAGGTTGAATATCGGGTTGTACTTTTTATTTATTTTGTTCAGTGAAAATTTAGAGTTTGTTGATCATTTATTTCAGGAAATGAATGGCTGATGGATGGAATGGCAGTCATTCTGTTCTTTTCAGTGCCGGTATTTAAGTTTGTTTCATTTCGGTCTGTTGATACCTATAAGTATGGCAGTTTTTTTGTTCAGAGCTTTTGGTTTGTTTGTATATACTGTGTGTTAGTGCTATTTTCTTTGGTTTAAATTTTTTGTGTCTATAACTCAACAACAGGATGAAGTACATTGGCCACACCTGGAAACATTAAGCAAAGATCTGAAGCAACACCCAAAATATCTAGAAACCACTGCAAATTCTTCCAAAAACAAAGAAGCTTTACCATCACAGCTCAAAACGGTGAAAGATCTCAACACCTTGAAGCAAATTGCACAAGACAAGAGACTCAACGAGGAAGTTAATGAAACAGATTCAGATTGGTGACAAGAAAGCGAGCAAAGTCTAGGGCAAGCAAGCGTTATGCGAAGCCATTCATCATCATCAGCATCATCATGATCATAATGAAAACCTGTGCCAGGCCAGCACAGAATCATATTCTTTGAGGCTGATCCTGCAAAATTCAACGAGCCATCTGTCAGGGCATTTAAAAAAAACAAAACAGAACCATTTACAAAATGTCTTGTGGTTAACAGAGGCGTTGGTTGAAGATGTTAGGAACCAGGCTATATTCTGCTTATAACACATTAGGCTTACAAGTAATACACAGTACAAGCGTACAAACACAGAAAGATCATTGACACGCGTATGCCCCATCTCTCTCACCCATCTGCAACCCTGACCTAAATATTCCACGGGTTAGCCAGCTAACCGATTGACAAAATGCCCAGTCTCAAGGCTAGCCTATTTCGAGGAGTGTGTGACTGGAAGTGGAATACAGAATTTGAAACACGCACCACGCTCCCAATGAACGAGGTCTTATTGAGTTATGATAATATGGGAAAAAGGGTTAATGTCTAGTTTGAAGCAATTGGCTAAAGGCTAGTCTAGTTTCCAAGGATTGGTGGAATTATTACAACTGCCTGTTCTCTGATTGGTGGATTTTTATAATAGAGTACTCTCTGGCATTGCGAGTAGTAAATTCATAGGTCTATTAATGATCAAGGAAGATTTTAATTTACGCAATGCCTTGAAATAGTAAACAGATTACTTGTCGGGTCCAAAAATGAACCTAGGCTTAGCCTACTTGGCCTTATAGTAGGAAGGTCTCTGGTAGTTGAATATATTTGTGTGTCATCATGGAAGAAAATGTGAGCAGCTGTTGGCAGTTGACAGAGACAAGCAATGAATGAATCGTTGCCAATATTGTTTCTGGTAGCTAGTTATTGTTGTTGCTTCTGTGGCATGTAAGTGATGTTCTTTCTCTCTCAAGTAATGTTTGTTAATTTCTATTGTGACATTCCTTGTTTGACTTGATGGGACTTATATTGGATTTTTACAATTTGTATATTGATTTGGATCGTATTTTAATTTGAATATGAGTTGTTTTGTTGTTTTGATTTTTTGGGGGGTTGGTTATGTTTGTTTGGTTTTTTAGCCTTTCTGCAGGGATAAAAACTTGTGAATTTTTTTTTTTTTTTTTTGCTGCTTCACTGCTGAAAGCGTTACTGCTTTTTAAAATGATTTTGAAGTCCAATTATTATTCTTTAATTGGTTTATTTTGTGTTTTGTTTACCTGTTTTGGAGTGTGTTGAATGGCACAGATTGGAAGTGAAGATTTTATTTTTCTTTTTGGTATGCTTTTATGGCCCTTTTTTTTCATTCAAGCAAGTCATTCCTTTCATCATGGTCAAATACTTGGTGTTTTTGTTTTGTGTGTGGTTTTTTTTATTTTTTTGTGGTGGGGAGGGGGATTTGTTCATTTATGGTAAGAGTTAAATTTTTTTTTTCCTTGCCAAACTTTGTTTTGTGCTGAATTTGACTCAAGAATAGAGGACTTCAGGAAAATTTTTTCATCTGCAGTGGTTCTTTGACGATTCCTAGCAGAAACTTTTTTGCGGGGAAGAGGACCTTGATAAATGAATCCCTCCGTGAATTTTGTAAAGCCTAGACGCAATTCCAGAATGGCTGCCAAATATTTTATAGGGTGGGAGGATTTCTATTAAATCACTTTTACAACCATCCTAGAAGAAAAGCATAGATCAAATTATATTAAACAAGAAACAGACATTTGAAATTGCGATCGACTGACAAAAGCAGCGAACCATAGGCCGGCAAAGTCATCAGTTTAGTGACAGCAGTAGAAATACTTTGGGCGATGGCACCGGCTTAGCGGAGCAAATCAGTTGAGGACAAAATCTCTCTGAGGAAAGGGAAATTCAGTGAGTTTATACTTATTTTCAAGAAACTCCTTGAAACATTGAATTTGATTTTCCTTCAAAATCTCCTTGAAAACTCAGTGAATTTTGAACTTGACCTAAATCTCTTTGAATCTCATTAAATACCTTCGAGTTTGGGAAAATCGGCGGCGATTATGTGCATCCTTGAAATCTCCTTGAATTTTAACGAGGCACAGCAGTTGGAACCCTGTTTGTATGTAAAAAGAGTTGAATGTGGCAACATTTTTTTCAGAGAAACAAAACTGGTCAAGGCTTTTGGAATTCTTTATGTATTGAGGCAAGGTTTCACCAAACCAGATTTGGTTAACTCTTTAAGATTTTTTATGTCATGAAATTGTCGTTTTGTATTCCTTTAGAATTGCTTGTTTTTTTTGCTTTGGTTTTATCAGTCATGACTTTATATGACCGTTATATTTTTCATTATTAATCTCATGTTAATCCGGAATATAAAATGTGTAGTAAAACATTGGTAGTGAAGAAAAGGACCCAATCAAAGGGACTTTATTACTCAAGTTTTGATGTTTGCTCAGCATCTCTGACAGCTGCTGGGTTGGTGATCTTTTATTTTTTTCATTTCATGTCTTTTCTTTCTAGCCGTTTTCTGTTTAAGTATTTTAAAATCAAAGATGGTATGAGTGGTTTTGATTAAAAGCAAACATGTCCTATTCTCGTGGAAAGATGCACAATGCCAACAATCTTGTATTTTCTTACAAAACCCAATTTGGCATCATATATTAGAAGTTATGGTCGTCTGTTCCAATATAAGTTGCAAACGTTTTAGTTTTGTTTTTTGTTTTTTTTCTTTAATTGAGTCAGCGTTCATGGGGCTGTAGATCCCCCTGATCCATGGTAAAAAAGACAGTAAGCATCAGAGGAGACATCTTTTTATATTTTTAGAAGAAGGATAGAGAAATGAAATTAAAGTCATGAGCTTTTGAACTGTCTTTCCGTCTTTCTTTGATCAAACCACAGTGTAGAAAGTATGACCGAGAAAGAAAAGTTTTTCATACAAAGATGAAACTTCAACTTCTAGTCAGTCAGAATTAAACCACAACACATAAAACTCAGACACAAGAGAAAATCCCAGAAGAAATCTGTAAACCTAAGTGTAATGTGAATATCAGTACACCCAAGTGAAATGTAAATGAATGTAGATAAGTCAGTTGTATGTTTCCAACATTTTGTCTGGAAAGCGAATTTATAATTGCAGGTGTAAAAATGTTGAAATAGAATGTTGTGCAGATACTGTAGTTCCACTCTGTATCTAAAATTTATCCATTTCTGGGTTTTGTCCGATAAGAAATTCCTGTAGTATTTAATTCTGAGTACTGTAAACATTATTTTTAATTTGCTCTTTGTCAAAAAAAAGAAGAAAAAGGTTTGATAATTCTTGAAAACAGTCGTCTCAAAAGTATTCTTTTGTTCCACAAAATTGTCAATATCAGAAAAAGTAGATCTATTCAAGATCTTGACAAAATTCTCTTCTTGCCAATTATCTCATTAAGATTAGATCTGAGTCATGAGAAAAGTAATTTCCTGGTTCTCAATCCAGGTTTCTACTTTTTAAGTATGACCGCAGATTTTCTTTTTAACGCATCAGTCATTTCACTGACACTGTCGTGCAGCCACTTGCTAAATATATAACCTATAGCTGCCTTTCGTCACAATTACTTGAAGAGAAAGACTTGTGGCATTCAAGAGAACTAAAAACGAAAAGAGACTGAGCTCCTACACCATGGATCTAAGTTTGTTGGAAAATTTCAAGAATTTAAACCTTCTCTACGGGATTGTTTGAGTTTGAGCGTGATAGCATTCTTTTTACTTAGTAGTTGAACTCTTGAGACTTGCTTTTTGTTTGTATTCCCCCCATATCTGAAGTGGGGGTTTCCCAGAAATGACATATGTAAGGTCAGATGATGTATCTTCAATAGGTGGGCCTGACCTCATGATACATGTACAACATATCATAATGTTAATATCATCAAGATGTAGTTCAACTATGATTGCTTTGTATATTTATGGGAGATTATATGTGCTGTTGGTGGCTGAGTGGGTGAGCTTTTTGACTACAAATCAAGTTGGTCTGTGGTTCAAATCCAGTCATAGTGTGCATGACATTGTTGAATCCTTGGGATGATTCTTTACAGAAATTTCTTTATTTAATCCATGTGTTAGTTAGGTATTAGCATTGCTGGGGAATAAACTTGCGATAAAACAATGGAGGGGTGATGAAAATCACCTTTTTTTTAAATTTTTTAAAAAATTTTTTTTAAAATACTGCCACCGAAATCTGCAAATGCTGGCTTCTCTAAGGGCCTCAGTAGCCACATAGGTACTTTACTTAAGGGGGATTTCTCCACAAAAATGCATCTTCTTGTATTTTTTATGCGGGTGCAACATATATATATATTCACATAAATATAAGAAAAAGAAATATATACGCGTAATCTCTTATCTCCTCTCTCCTCTCCACTATGGGATTGTCTGAACCATGATATGAATAATTACAATGTTAAAAAATATAAACATGTATCTTTATAACCTTCTTAACTAGTATACTCCAGAGATAGATATTAATAAGTGAGAGAAGAGTGTGTTTAGTGTGTGCAAATGTGACATTTGACTTACAGTATCAGTCTTTCTTCCCAATGAATATTGACCGATGACACATTTATGTTATGAGCATGTGCCCAAAGCAGGGGCGAAGCTAAATTATGCGATGATTTTTTTCCAGTTAATGAAACAAAAGAATTTCCTCTTTTTTTCTTTTTTTTTTTTGTTTAAAATATATTCTTATTTCAATGCTGGAATCTGAAAGCTACTCAATATTGTTTCCTTGTTTTGCTCATTATCGTATTGTTTGTGGTTTCCCCAAAGATTTGATTCTGTTGACTTTGGTTGTCAGTCATGTTGACAGGAAGATATATTTAAATATAAAATAATAAGGTTGATGGTGGTGTGAAAAATCTATCTAAATGTTAATCAAACTGTTGAAAGTGTTGATTTTTGCATCATTGCATTATTACTTGTATGTACTTTTTAATTTGTTGGGAGCAGCAACTAGAACCAATTGCATTTGTTGTGAGGGTTGCCTAGCAAAGCGTTTACAGTACAGTTCTTTCTTGCTTTCATTATCACCTAGTAATACTAGAAATGCAAATGTGTGTTGGTAGTGTAACATAAGTTACACGCAATCACAAATTTCTTTCTTTTCATCGTGATCAGGGGTCGTCACAGCAGGTTACCTTTCTAAGTTTTGGCACCGGTCCAACGGCCTCTTGTTAGAGCGCCCACCTCTGAACCAGGTGGCGGCAGGTTCGAATCCCAGCTAAATCATACCTAGGACCTTAAAACTGGCAAATTAGTAATTGTCTCACTTGATTCTCAGCACTATGAGAACAGTCAAATAGCAGCGTAGCTGAGATCATCTACTATGTTTGAAAGTGACATGAAACCAACAACAAAATGACTAATGTTTTGATGATGGTTTGACATTTGATGCCCCTATGACTCACCCGTCAGTTTTGACAGGAGAAAAAGAAATGTCTCTTAGTTGATGAAAGAGATAAAAGTCTGGTCTACAAACATTTGAATGCAATTAAAACAGTTGAGGAATGTATTTTCATTTAATAATACTTACCCTTCAACTAATGTCTATAAATTCAGACAACGGATAAGAATTTTTTTTTTTTGGTAGTGGTAAAAATTAAATGGTCTCAGATATTTTCAAGCAGTGGCTGAGAAGTTAAGTAATTAATTTTTAGCTTGTGCACTGAAGAATTTGACATTTCTTTGGTAATGCCATAAAAATGAAATTAAAAGTAGGAATCATTTAGCATTTTAAAAGAGAGATAGAGAAATAAGAAATATTCCCAACTAGATGGAATGCTACAAATTTGTGGGGAAAGTGGAATCATTTTTTTTTTTTTAAAGTCAGAGCAGACTGATTGATTGTGGATTATGCCCAGTACATCCCATAGAGTCAGAGCAGAAGATTGCTTTTTGGTATGGTCAACCTTCAGCCACGACTCAAGGTTACCAAACTTTCTAGAAGGTCTAGCTTTGACCCAAAATTAGATCTAAAATTGCATCTGCTAGGCCAAAAGGAAAAGAGCGAACAGTCAAGCAAATGGGTCATGAAAAACCAAGAATTTTCAAACTGTGTGAAGTTCAAAACCAAAAAGGTTTATGTCAACGTTGAAGCCATACATTTTCCAGTTTGGCCCAAACTCCCTTTATATTTACATGAATTAGATTTATCCTTTGACTGCATTTTCAGTTTGAAAGTAATTCAAGACTAAGAAATGAGTTCTTCCCTTGTATAATTATCACAATTAATGCCTTGTTCGAAACGGACAACTTTCATATCTTTAGTCATTAATGATTGATATTGAATTGAAGATAATGAACAAAAAATATGGATAAACAGAAACTTGACTGCATTTTTGCCTCCTGAGGGGCTGTGATAATGATGAATTTCCTTTAGATGTTACGAACTGTTTCAACAATTCTTTCTTGTTATATTATCTTACCTTTAAGATGCAAGTCATGGTTGATATGATAATAATATAATGTTTTAACTCCAGCAATTTTCTTCTCTCATCCCCTATCATATTGTGGTGATATTTCACCTGGCTTGATTGGTTACAGAATGCAGGATTTTTTTATTTTTTTTTAAAGAGAGAGAGACTTGTGAATTTTTAGGGAGGAAAAGACGTCTATGAAAGAAAGTTTAAATGCTTGTTTATGTTAGTCCAGTCATAGAGATCAGTTATAATGTCAATTATAGATAATTATAGTTATGATTGCTATGATTATAATTTATAGTGCTATGGAGGTTGTAGAGTGGGTTGATGTTTGATTCTGAGAGTTGAGGATTGCTTGGTAGAAAGTCCGTTTAGCTGAAAGAGACAAAGAATGTCCATAATGATCAATAAACTATTATAGAACTTAATGCAAATTCTCCTTTGTTCTTGTTTTTCATCAATTGTTTGGTTTTTATCTTCTTTTTTACTTGTTGTATGTCAGTCAAGTGCTAGTTCTCCTATATGCTCTAATATTTGACGGATGTGCTTTCAATTGGTACAAAATATATGGCACAAAGTCCCTTGCAAGTATTCAACATATTCCAGTGGCCTACTTGACTACAATTCTGGATTTTCGGCAAATTTAGACTCTAATAACATGGGAAAAACTTTAAAACGCTCTCTCAATCTCAGCCATCTCATACAACAGGCAAAGGGCCTATTAGAGCCTATTCTGCATCAATTGAGGTGAGAAACAAAACAAACTGTCAACCTACAGTATGATAAGACCAAAAGAAAATATATAAAAGCGGAGAAATATGTACAAAATTAATTTGTTTCAAATTTAGTTTATAACATTCAAAATGCATCATATACACATGTATCATATTCACAAATTGAGACATACTTAAAGCCATCATTTCAACAAAGCGGACATGACAACATGAGGAAAGCATGACATTGCAGAATCATTGCATTGGATGATGATAATTATTATAATAATAATAAATAATAATAATTCGCATGAATAAAAATAACAATTACAATAATGATAGTAATACTAATATATAATAGGAGTAACATTCAAGTCATGCAATCACACTAAATTTCTTAAACTGTGCAGAGAAAAATCTGAAAAAAAGGAGAAAAATAAATGTACTTTTAAAAAGGCACACATCTCCAAAATGTGCTGAATAATTCAATTGTTTCTATGGTCTAGACTAGAATTAAAGCAATTTAGCCCGCACAAAACTTCATTGCCTATATTAAATGATACCAATTAACCCCTTCAACCCGTGGCAGGCTTATAAATACACAAACAGCCAAAAAAAACACTTTCAAAACTAAAATCACTAAGCAAGCAGCAATCAAGACCCGCATGGAATTCCAGTATTGACTCGTGTCCTATAATGACTGACCAAAATAATTCTGCCTTCACAGCAAACAACCATCAATCTTGTCACAAAGAGATATCTCACCTTAAAATTTTTCCTTCTCAAAGAATACTTTCTGCAAACATGAAATTGAAACACTCATTTCAGAATCATTTCATATCACTAGATTCTGTTGTATATTAAAAAATCTCTAAAACAAAACAAAAAACAAAAACACCTACATAGTATAATATTACAGCACAGCGTATGAATGGCAATTGGAAGTGAAATAATTTAAAGACTGTAGTCATTTCTTTGCATGCTCTCTATCACCAATGAGACTCCGAGTCTCATATCTTCCATATCTCTCTCTCCTACTTTCCCACAGTCAAAAGTCTTTCTCATGTTTTTTGCATTGACTTAAAAAAGATGATAAGATAAGGTGGGAAGATGAAGATCATAAAAATCAAGATTCAGTCTCAACCATTGCTTTGGAATTTTGTAACCATTTAAAAGTTCAAACAATAATTAATCCTACGCAATTCCTCACAGGAGTGTATCTGTACAATGTCTTGGGGGAGAAAATGTTGGGTTTTTTTTAGATGATAATTTTGAAACAGAAACTGAAAAAATCTTTTACATACTAAGTCTTTACTAAAATCATGTCAACCTGTGGTAGATATCAATGTGGCCATATTCAAATCAAGACTATTTTCATACACCTTGAAAAGTTAAGAAAAATAATTTTATGTATACACATTACAGTCCTGTGAGTAAAACATCATCTTATTCTAGCTAGATGGATGACATAAGTATTGATATCTCTTCTCCCTTGTCACCTTGAAAACATGTAAACATTCCAAAGCATATATATATAAATAAATTCTCTTATCACAACACAAATATATTGCATTTACGACAAGCAGAAAACTGGAGACTAAAACCAAATAAATAAATTTTACACCCTTGCAAAGAGAAGCGCACAGTTCCTGTCTCCATTCTCCAGTCTCGCCCAGACACCAAATGTTTGCTCTTGTAATAGTTGTAATAATTGAAAAGTGCAATCGATATTATCAAAACTAGGTGTTTGGCAAAATGTTTATCACTTATATATAAATACCTACAAAGAGGGCTGGCAAACAAAATAAAAGATGTCCAAATTTTGGGTTATATATATACAGTAATGAGCTAAAGCAATGCAACATTCATAAATGGACTCATGCTACCAAAGGTTCATATCTTTTCAGTTTAAAGTTGCTTCCCAACAATCTATAATTAATTTCAAACATTTCAAGACCTCAATCAGTCAAATACTTCCAAATCCCACAATTTCACAGACATTCATAAAGTAGCAGGTAGAAATTGCACTTTGCAAAAGGGAATACAGAGACAAATACTATTGTTTTAGTTAAAGGAAACTGATATGCACAATAATGCAGTGCGTTGTGATGCAGAACACACATGGCTTAATACGGATTATACTTCTAATAGCAGCATATTTTCCTTTAGATCTCATTTTGCAAAGCAGATTTTCTTACGATTTTTTTTTAATTCACAAAAAGTCAAATTCATCGACTTAAAACCTCCATTGAGG
>JAOYNN010231313.1:0-10570 GCA_025770095.1 Goniobranchus kuniei
TCTCTCTCTCTCTCTCTCTCTCTCTCTCTCTCTCTCTCTCTCTCTCTCTCTCTCTCTCTCTCTCTCTCTCTCTTCCGCCGGTACACTGACCATTTCTTCGCTCATGCATAATTTAAATAATGACCTTCCAACGAAACTTAATGCTTATCTTGTTGCACTTCATCTACTACAACAAGATAGCCTTACCACGTGTTACATTTATTTCTATGTATCCTTTTTTGTACTTACGACAAAGCCATCTGTAGAATTATATAATGGTTTTGGCAAAGGTATAACTATTGATATGAGGAATAGCAAACAATAACGAACAAAGATCTTTTATACGGGGAACAACACAGTTCAGAAACGAGATAGTTATGCTAAATACTTGTAGATTCCTTGAGTCATCGGATACTTCGTACACCATGCCATGACAGATGTATCGATTTAGATAATAAGATATTTAAATAAACCCTGAAAAGGAAACCGCAAGGTGATATTATAGATTCTCTAAATTTAGTAATAATTATTAGGTTGGCTATAGTAATTATGGAGCTTTGTAGATTAGAGGTAGAGCGTTGTCGTGCAAAACCGAGGGGCAGCTGGTTCGATTCTCGCTACGGACGCAGGCGCTTTTTTTTCCGTAAGCAAGAAAATTGTCACCTGTTGCTTCACTCGACCCAGGTGTAAATGGGTACAGTTTTGGCTGGAAAAGCTCGCTGCAATAGACTAGCATTCTATTCAGAAAGTGATGGGTAAATCTGTCACTGTCCCCTTCATACTGTATGAAGAACCCGAGATGTGCTCCTGCTTTATGAGGCGATTTGGTTTGAAAGGACCACGTTTATTGTGATCAGGGCAAATGGATGATGCGTAAAATATGAAAGGCCTTTCTGTAGATGACAACAAACATCCACTACACTGTAAATATGTCATGTCTGCTAGAAGTAATAGATTGGTCATCGCTAAGGCACTTTAAGCGATATTTCCTACTTGATTCAGACTTGCGGCATCAAATAAATAGAAAAAAAAAATAAAGTACTACATAATGAATAGTCCCCCTTTGCATTGATCTTATACCAGTGTAATTATAATCAATACTATCAGTATCTTTTTACTATACAGTGCGTATCAAGTAAAGCCTCTTTCTCTACAGATATTACTAGCTCGTTGAGGTCACATTCTAAGAAGAGATAAAGAATTCCCGGCCTACAACTACAAAGTAAACATCAGGTGCCTATTTCAGCCAACTTGGCAAGAAATTCAAAGGGCAACCAGTAAAAACGCTCCAAATCGTCATAAGCAGAAATCTCGTACTCATCCACCATCCATCTGGGCTCCATTCAATCAACGATTTGGATAAGATTTGTGGGCGTTGGTGGCTAAGTGGTGATCACATTAACTCGGCAGGAGTCAAGAATCAAGAGGCATTCACCACGTTCAATGCAAACGTGCGTGACCGCGTGGGATCGAACCTCGCTAGCGTGCGGTCAGGCTCATAACCGCAAGTCATCAGGGCGTTGTGTCCTTGGGTAATGCACTTTACCTCGCTTACTCACTCGACTCACGTGTGAATGAGTGCCTGGCCTTTAAGACAGCTGTCTCTGTCTGGAAAAAATTGATTTGCGCCTAGCAGGCTGCAAGGCTGGTTCTTAATGTTCTGTGTTGCTGTTGGTTAGGTGAGTAAAATGTCATTGTAAAGCGCTGTGAGCATGGCTGCACCGTTTAACGTGGGCTATATAAATTCGTTCTTTTGTTTTTAAATTCAAATTCAAATTCAAATGACTTTATTCGTCCCCATAGGGGAAATATGTCTCACAGACGTATTAAAAGAAAAAAATTACAAATACATAGCGAATATTGTAGATAAGCATTAACAATCACATACAAATTGTTCAATATTATTCTGTGGATATGGACGCATTGAAAATTTTATGCATGACATACATTGTAATCACAGTTTCTTCTGTTCTTAACCAAGCAAATAGAGGCACAAATTGTACATTTAGCGACCTAAATTTTTTTTTAAAGAATCAGGTTTAACTTTAAGCTTTAATTGGTTTCTTATTTAAAAGTCGAATGCCGGTGGGTAGAAAAGATTGTCGATGTCTTTCCGTCTTTGTCTTAATTGAAAGAAATCTGTCGTGTCGTTTTGATTTTGTCTTCATTATGGATGAACAAAGAGGGTGTGTAAGGTCATTCTTTATGAGCAATATTTTCCTCAGGATATTTTTCTCTAAGATATCATCTATAAAACTAATTTCTGTAGTAAATCTAGAGGCTCTTTGTACAATTCTGTTCAATTTCACAAGGTTAAACTTAAACTGACCCAATTTTCTAACGAAATACATGAGTCTGTTTGCTTTTGCTGTCATGTTATTACCGTGATCTTTCCAACTGAGCTTGTCATCGATCGTATCCCCAAGATATTTGTAGTGGGAAACTTGCTCGATATCTTGATCTTTTATGGTTGAAGGTGAAATGACATTACCTTTATTCTAAAATCGATGGCCATTTCTTTGGTTTTACTGACATTCAAATGAAGATAATTTGTATCGCACCACTGGACAAACCTAGAAACTTCTGATCTGTATGCATTTTCGTTATCATTACTAATCAAGCCCAATATAGAGGTATCGTCAGCAAACTTCAAGAGAGGATTTTTGATTGGAGTCGAGCTCTGACAATCATTTGTATATTGAGTAAAGAGGACAGGCGAGATAACACAACCTTGAGATGTGCTCGTATTGGTGATCAACTTATTTGAGGATTTACCATTGGCAAAGACAAATTGTGGTCTGTTACTCAAAGAATCCAAAATCCAAGCAATAAAGTGTTTGTTAATATTCATTTCATATAATTTGTCTACAAGGAGATGAGGCTGTATAGCATTGAAGGCAGAGGAAAAGTCAACAAGCAAGATTCTGCAATAACTATTAGCCTTGTCTAGGTGTTCATAGACATTGTTTAAGAATACAAGAAGGGCATCTTCGACTCCGCATTTTGGTTGATAAGCAAACTGGAAACTATCAATAATGGGTAATATTTGCTTATTTAAACGATTCAAGACAATTCTCTCAAGACATTTCATTATGATAGATGTTAATGCAACAGGTCTTAAATCGTTGAACGAATGCATATTTTCTTTTTTTGGGTACCGGAATAATTTTTGATGTTTTCCAAATATTAGGAATTGAAGATGACACCAAAGACAAATTGAAAATGTAAGAGCAAATCTGGCATAATTGAGATGCACAGGTTTTACCACTCATTCCATCTGGGCCCTTTGCAGTATTTATGTGTATGCCTGAAAATGCTAGTTTTGTTTCATATTCATTTATTTCAACATATTCATCAACATTTTTACTTTCATGCAGTAATATCCTCGCAGCTGTCATTTCCCTTGTGAAGTCAGATGTATCAAAACGAGAGTAAAATTTGTTCATTTCATCTAGGTCTAGGTTTTCCGGAAGAGATGTTTTTTTTTTTTAGAGCAATAGCTCGTCATCTGTGTAATGCCAGCCCATGTTTCTCTCACATTACTCTCTTTAAAATGCTGCTCAATTTTTCTTTTATAATTTTCTTTACATTTCTCAATTTCTTTCTGAATTTCTTTCTGTTTCTTTTTCATAGCATCTTTATCACCTTTTAGGAATAAAAACTTCTTCTCGTTGATAATCTGTTTGAGATGCTTTGTGACCCAAGGTTTATTATTTGGGTAAGATTTAATTTCTTTCTTCTCAGTAAGGTTATCGACACAAAAATTAATGTACTCAGTAACGCAGTCATTCAATTCATCAACATTCTCACAGCTGTCCGTAAACACACTCCAATCGGTGCAATCAAAACATCCTTGTAGTTCATTCAACACATTCTCATTGAGTACTTGTACAAACTTACGAACTGGTTTGATTTGTCTAACAATGGGACTGTATTTTGGAAGCATTAATAACATGTCATGATCAGAAACCCCGAGCGGGGCTCGATGTAGACATTTATATGACATATCGATATTATATAAAATCACCTAATTCGCACAAGACAGAAAGAAATGGCGAAGCGTCACAGACGGAACACTGCTCATGCAATATGGTTAAACTGTGTCTGTTTTATCATCATATTATATTTAGGCATAAGCAAGCCAAATTTCTCTGACAAGACAGTGTTTTAATAGTATTATTTACCAAGGACCACCCAGAGCCACCATTTCAATATCACCGAGTGACGTCAACTTTATTAATCAAACGGAAATAACTAAGGAACTACAATGAACACAAGATGTATATCGAACACTCATTGCAACACCTCCCTTTCTCACAAAAAAGAAAAATGAACGATGAGGAACAATAAAGGAAAATGGAAATCTTCAACAATTAAAGCACAACTGTATCCAACACGAAAAAGGAAATTTTCTAGAGGCTATGTGGCCTCATCCAAGGGAGAGTATCATTATGACTCTATGAATCCCTTAGCCCCTACACCACATCTATTCCATGAATCTGGCAGGTTTCTTGCCAAAACTACCTGATCTAGTGCGGTAATCTTGTGGTTGATGTTTTGTCGCATTTGTGGCATGTCGTTCAGTTGTATCCGTGCCTTCAAGTTTCCGTGGTGTTTTGTTTTGAGGAGTCTGTGTGGCAGTGTGAGGTTCCAGTGTTGAGTGTGAAGTAAACACAGGTCGTGGTGTTGATACAGATTGTGGTGGGGAAGTTGGAGTGGCACCAAAGTCTGGGTATAAAAGCTTTTCTGGAAGCCATGTGGAGATAGCAGCCAATCTAAAATGTTTTCTGTTCCTTCGTCGAATACCTTTTGGTGTGTCCACCAGGTACGATCTTGGTGTTGATGATTGATTTTTCTTTAATTCTACCTGCAACCGACCAGTTGCCGTCGCTATTTATTTTGATCAGCACCGAATCACCTGGTTGCACTTCGGGAAGAGGTCTGACCCCATGTGATTGATCAAATTGTCTCTTGACTCTTTGTTGGTTCTCAGCATTTTTCTGTTTTATCTGAGAAGGATCTGGAACTTTAGATTGTAGCTTGTTTGGAAGCATTGGTAGGTAAGTTCTGATTTTTCTGTTAAATGCTAGTTCAGCAGGGTTTACACCGGTTGATGCAACTGCAGTTGATCTGTAAAGCATCAGAGCTAATGATGGGTCTGACTGTGTCACAAATCGTTTAGCAATCATGACCGCTGATTCGGCCTGTCCATTAGATTGTGGATACCTAGGACTGGAGGTTTTGTGATTAAAATTCCAGTCACCTGCAAAGCCATTGAATTCTTGTGACTTGAAACATGGACCGTTGTCAGTAAACAAAATTTCAGGTACTCCATGATAAGAAAAACATTTCTTTAAGGCTGCAATTACAGTTGCTGTGGACTGATTTGGTAGTTTCTAGATGTCAAAATGTTTTGAATAATAACCTACTGAAACGATGAAATGTTTACCTTTCACTTCGAAAAGATCGGATGCTATCATTTGATAGGGTCTTTCAGGCATTTCTATGGGCACCAATGGTTGACTTCTTTGTGAAGATGATTTTTCTATGCACATGCGACATGCTGAGACCTTATCATAAATGTCTGATCCTATTCTCGGCCACCAGACTAATTGTTTGGCTCTCTCTTTGCACTTGGTTATCCCTAAATGTCCAGTGTGT
The DNA here is from genome assembly GCA_025770095.1 of Goniobranchus kuniei. Classification (NCBI taxonomy): domain Eukaryota; kingdom Metazoa; phylum Mollusca; class Gastropoda; order Nudibranchia; family Chromodorididae; genus Goniobranchus; species Goniobranchus kuniei. The sequence continues at coordinate 5,641 of JAOYNN010231313.1, forward strand.
ATTTTTTCCAGGACTTCCTCTCTCAGCTCGAAAGGAGTGACGATTTGATCCCCTTTATGAAGAATGTCCTCCCAGCAACTGAGTTCACCTCTAACTGGACAGAAATTGCGAACTGCCATCTTTACGTCTTGCTTAAATTCTGGTCAGCCTGCTTAACACATAATTCATCATGCAACTAAGATAAACATTTGACTTGGTTTTTTCTCTGATTCTGTTCATAAACTGATCACCCACAGGCCATGATGATGTTACAAAGCCCACATGCGTTTCAATTTCTTCTGCCAAATCTTTGACCGCACTAGGAGAATCAATTGGTGAACTAGATAATGTATCAGCAACAACCAAGTTTTTTTCACTTGTATGTTCAACAGTCAGGTTGAATCTCATCAGTCTAACTAACATTCGTTGACGCCTCAACGGAGCATCAGGAATATCCTTCGTACTGATGATGGGTACCGGTGGCTTGTAGTCGGTAAGCACTTTAAATTGTAAAAGACCGGTTAAGTATCTGTCAAAACGTGTATGCCCAGACAATACCTAAGCATTCTTTTCCCAATTGGCTGTATCTTCTCTCTGTTGGTGTTAATGAACGGGAAGCATAGGCGACTGGCTCTTATTTTGCTGCATTAATACACAACCCAGTCCAAAAGCTGAAGCATCTGCACTAACAATGGTGATTCTATTTGGATCATAGAAACTGAGTGTTGGTGTACTTGTTATCATTTTATGACTTTATTGAAGGCCTTTGACTGTTTTGGGCCCCATAGCCAAAGTTTATCTTTTTCTCATAGCTCTGACATTGGATGCATGACTTCGGACAAGTTCGGTAGATATCGACCCAGGTAATTGATCATACCCAGTGTTCGTCACAGTTCTGGAATGTTTTTATGTTCTGGCAATGCAAATATAGCTTGCACCTTTCAGTAGTCGGCTTCACTCTATCTTTATCGATGTAAAATCCCAGAAATTCTATTTCTGTCTGTTTGTATGCGCATTTCTCTTCATTCAACTTGACACCTGCTGTTTTGAGTGTTTGAATGTTTCTTGAATGTGATTTTCATGGTCCTTTTGGTTTTTACTAAATATCAGGATGTCATCGAGGTAGTTCAAGGAATTTTCTTGTTTCCTCAGCAATTCTGTCATTGTTCTTTGGAAAATCTCTGGGGCTGAACAAATTCCAAATGGCAACCGTTTATAATAAAAGCGACCAAATGGAGTTATGAATGTTGTCAATTTGAAGTTTCATAGTCAAATGGAATTTGTTAAAACCCACTAGTAAGGTCGAGTTTTGAGAAAATTGTCGAACCGGATAATCGGTGGAGAAGATCCTCCGCTGTTGGAAGGACACATCTTTCTCTTTGCAAAAACTTGTTTAAGTTTTTGAAATCATTACAATACGAATATTGCCATTTTTCTTCACAACAGGCACCATTGGTGAGCACCAATCTGTCGGTTCCAAAACCCTTCAATACTGCCAAGTTCCTTTATGCGTTTGAGTTCAAGTTCAACCTTTTGAAGTAAAGGAATGGGAATTCGTCTAAGTGTAGATAGACTATACGGAACAGCATCAGTTGAAGTTCCATTTTTACTGGTGTGCTCTGAATTTGACTAAATGTAACTTTGTCTATATTAGGTCTACACAGTAGGTTCAATGCGGTTATTGCTTCTCGTCCCAGGAGGTTATCAGTATTTGCGTCGACGACATACACTGTTTGTGCTCCCTTAATATCATTGTATTCGATGTGAGCTAAGAATTTTCCAACACATTTGATGACACCACCGGGGCTGTCGAGTTGAACTTTTGTTGCTTTCAGGGACGGTTTCTTCACAAGTTTAGTGAACTAATTGTGAGATATTATTGTAACGTCAGCTACTGTGTCGAGCTTGAAATTGATTAGGTTGTCATTGACACTACATTTTTCACGCCACACATTTACTCTGTATACACCTACTCCATCCACGTGAAAGGAGTTTAAATAGAATGTGTCGTTGTCAGAGTTTTCATTTGGATCACCTGAGTTTTCATACTGCACTTACTGTACCTTTCTGTATGAAACTTTTTGCTTGTTTTTGCAAACAACAGCAAAATGGTTGGGCTTTGAAAATGTTTGGCAAATTTTTCCGCGTGACGGACATCTTTCAGGAGGATGATAGGAATTCCATTTCGTGCAACGGGTGCTTTGTATGAGTCTTGTCACCTAGAGTTGATATCACCCTTTTTGTGACCATGGCCTCGACATGCAGTGTGATGATCTGGTCTACTTGGGAACCCACTTTTACTATGGTATTTCGGTATTGTATCTTGGCCGTATCTTAATTTCCTTCTTTTTAAGTCATCAATATTCATTTGCGTCTGGCTCTTTACATGGCTTTCCATAGTCTCGAAGTTTCTTGCCATCTCAATGGCCTTGTGCAGTGACAGGTCCTTTTGTAGTTGAAGTTAACGTGCAACCTTTTTGACTTTAAGACCAAAGACCAGCTGGTCCTTTATGGACTCATCCCTGGCTCCAACTTGGCAGTATTCGGCCATATCATGTAGCTCGCGAACAAAGCCTGCGACACTTTGAGTAGGTTGTTGAACACATTTATGGAAGTTTGAGCTTTCATGGATGATATTCCGCTTTGGAATAAAGCATTCCTCAAAACGTCACAGTACCCAATCAAATTCTGTGATAGATTCATCTGTACGCTCAAATGTCTGTGGTGTGTATGGGGGAAAAGTATTGTATAATTTGTCAGCTTCTTTCCCCATGCTGTAAATCAGAGTAGAAATTTGTACTTCAACGGACTCTTTGTTAAGTTTTGTAGCGATTCTGAAACGTAGAAACCATGGTTTCCATTCTGGCCAGCTTGACGTCGGCTCAAATCAAAATTTTCAGGGGGTGACTATTAACTATGATTCTTGCTTTATGAATAAAAAGTAATGATATTTAGACATTGATCATTAAAATGTTACCTGAAAGTATCGTAGATGTTGCCCTAGCCTCCCTTCTTTGGCAATCAAAAATCATATTATTATTTCAGAGGGTTTACTATTTTTAATTCCTCCCTTGTGGATACCGGGTTCCTCAACTGGGAGGATGAAGAAATAAAAATATAGGCCCACTGCTAGTACTCTCCATGCATCTTATAATGGTTGAGTGAGAGCTTCTGGTATACTCTCTTTTGTATTCTCAGAGGGAAGACTTTTGCTGGGAGATAGAAGAAGGCATTTTTCAGTGGCTCTTTCCTGTTCATGTGCATTGCATGACTTAAAAACACCATCTCGGTCACTTGCTGTCTAGATGCACTAGAAACTCCCTGGGTGGTTATCGCATGCAAAGTTTCGGCCTGATGGCCATTGTTACATAGTTATGTTTTTTTGTAAGAGAGATGATATCCTTTATTATCACACCCTATTAGCTTTGTTGTCATTGACGTTGCTAGGGTCGATATTCAGCGATATCGACGTCGTCAAATCGGACGCCCTGCTTTGAATGAATCTGATTGGCTGGCCTCTTAATGAATAGTGATAAGCTTTAATCAGTTTCTTTTTTAAATGCAGGACTACTTTTCAAAATGTTTTTCTTAGCACTAGGCCTTAACCTAGAAGATGAAACAACCCAATAATCTCAGATCTGCTTTATCCACAAAGCAAATTCACGAAGCTAGGTCTAGATAATATATAGATTTAGAGCAGGCTTAATTCAGAGGAAGATAACATTTTTGGTTCTTTAGTTAGAAGGGCATGAGAAAATGCCGGAAATGAAGGAAGAAAAAAGTATTCGGTAAGAAATTCAACTGTGTTGTAGCTGTCAGAGGCTGGTAGGCAAGTTTATCTCAGTCACTAAGATTATAAAAATCACAGGACATGAAATTGTCACTTTCCTATTGTCGTACGATGAATGCCTTAATCATAAAGAGCTCAAAACAATAGTACAATATGTGTACTTTGCAGGCAAACAAGTTCATGTTCAATCTCTGCTTCGAATCTCTATCTAGCCTCTAGATTTTTGCTCTCGACGATGTCGGTATAGTCATTTGGAAATCTAGATTTAAACCCAGATATAGGTCTAGATCTAGTTTTTATATCTTGACTAATCTAGAATCTAAGTGTAGCCTACTAGATCAACTCCAACTACTAGATATCGACTCTAACCTCGACTACTGGATATTACGGTACTTCAATGTTTTCTGGTGCGTCTTTTAACAGTGCTTGGTATTCAGAATGGGGATAAACAAGTACAAGGAATCTTAGGTGAATTCTGTCATTGTCATACAATCATCGGCCATCCCAGGCCTAGAGATCTAAGGCAAGTTGACGTACCTAGGCTACACTAGCTTGTTTTTGTGGACTCTTTGACTTCCATTGATTGTTGACGGATTAATAGCATTTGTCTGTGTTTTATTTGGCTGTGTTACTCAGCTTCGGGAAAATTCAATGTTAATAAAGATGCAGTTTTTAAAAATTTTACGTCTTCTTATCTAAGCATAATCCTAATTCAAATATATCTATGTTTCTGAAATGGGGGTGTGATGATACAGTTTTTGACATATATCAGTGAATATGCAAACTCGGTCATGGGCATTCGCTGGCGCTCGTGCCTGGCATGACCTCGTTTGTATATTCACCGATACACCCCAAAAACTGTTTAATGTAACTCGCTACGTAAACGATTGCTAATGTCCGGCCGATCTTCACTCTCGTGGTGCTTGAGAAACCACTGGCGCATACTCAATTAAAAGGCTCTATTCCGACACTTTTTTCCAAATTCATTCTGAGATATTTTCATTTTAACAGGATGTTAAATAAATCAACTCTACTGGGTAAACATTCTCTCAATATGGGCCGGCGCTTACAGAATATATATGTGGAAATCAATCAGTTCAGACCCATATCACTCTTGAATGTTGAGGGTAAGATCTTCTTCACAATACTTGCGAAGCGACT
>JAOYNN010231424.1:0-10570 GCA_025770095.1 Goniobranchus kuniei
TCCATAGGTTTGACCTTTGGTTGAAATAATGAAACAACTCTTGTTTGTTTGTTGTTTTTAACTATAATAGATTATAAGGATTATCATAAATCAAAAGTTGTATCCTTACTTCATAATATAATGAGCAAAGGCAGGTACTGTTGTTCAAATCAATGTGAACGGCATTGATTAGAAATCATCGCACTGCCCACGTTGTCAGACCAGTTCGTAAAAATGCAGTCCCCGCAGGTAACGTAGAAGGCTAAAGCTGGAAGGTGGACGTAAAAATGCAATCCTCGCACGCATCGGTTAGACTTATAAGCGGGACCATATTTTTACCGTCCCCGCAGTTTGAGGGTTAATCCTTATCTGCATATTCAATCACGGCCATATGATCACTTAGCATCTGTCCATTGACAGAGAACTCAGCCAGTCAGGCTAAGACATCTGGATAACCAAAGACGATGTGCTCAAAATTCTTTCAATCTCATGAGCTATCTAGAAGAAGAAGAAGAAGAAGAGGGGTGGTCATTACGGACAATCAAAAGGCAATTGGCCTAAATTACAGAGCCATGCAATGTCTAAACACCCAGAGCACCTAAAACGACACTCTCACAATTCTTTCAATCCAATGAAGGGGGAAGAAAGAGAGGGAAGGGACAGTCATTATGACAAGACAGGAGGAGACTGGTTGAAACTATGTACACCTATAATGTCAAACAAGGTTTCTGCCAGTGGAAACGGATGAGAAGTAAATGGCTGCTGTCTCCATTGTGATGATGCAATGCCCTACCCACAACAGGCACCGGACCCATTAGACCCTCATTTTAGTCCGCATAGTGTAACCGATAATGCAATGTCCCATTCATTCAGTTATATGAGTGTATTTTGACGAATTTACAACAAATTATTGTTGGGCAGGAAGCGATTTTCGCTCGTTGAAACAGACTTGATTTTGAACTGGTCACGTAGAGGTCTGTTTTTTAATGGAAAAATTCTGTCTTGTACCCAAAGTGGCCTTTAGGCAAAATGGACTGATAGCAGGTGGACACATAGCCGATCACTACTGTTTTGTGCATATGCTACTACTTTAAACAGAAATTAAATATATAAGATCAAAACGTGCTCGCCCTGAGATGGGCCTACTCAAAATGAGCAAGGTCATATAATTTCTTTTGTTTAAACTTGAGTGGGATCTCTGCTGTTTTCTTTTGATTTGGAGGCAGTAGGGTTATTTCAGAGACAGAAAAGGTTATTACGTATTATGTTAAATCTACCAGTTGTTTTCCTTAGGGTGAAGTAAAATAAATTTTCCCCAAATTCAGATTCATGTAGAATGGAATTTGTCATTGCTTGATATGGCTGGTGACCAAAAATGCACAGATTCAGTTAGTTTTATATTTATATAGTTCTGTTGGGTGAGCACAATGAAAAGAGATGTTTCTACTATTGTTTATACCAGATATTGCCACCTCTTCATAGTAAATTATCTGATTTTTTAACAGTTGAGTTATACATACTTTCAAAATCATATCTAATCAAGCTTAGACTTGGATAATGTATAGTTCAGAAGTTTAGCTCCAAATGTCTCTTTTTATGCATAAAACATTCAGGAAAGCATATGATATACATAATAATATGGTGTCAAAGTATCGATCAACATTTCATCTTTTGTATTTGTGTCTGAATTTTACTTTTTAAAGAAATAAATTTGAAATCCGTATCATCTTTAGAAATTTCAGTCTTTAGATTATATTAAAAGAGATATGGTACATTAATCCTTGGATTTTTTCTGAGAATTTTCATTTTTTCGCCTTCACTTTTGGACAGGTCACCCCATCAAATCCTTTGAGGCATCCATTTCAACCACCCAGTATGAGTCCATCTCTCCTGGCTCCTCTATCACATCCATCAGGTCAACCTAGAGCACAGCCCAATCAGTTGAATCCATCAAGTCAAACTTCACAGTTACAAACAGTTAATCGGCCAGATCTTCATGAATCACAAACTCATCAGTTAAATCCATCAAGTCAAGCTTTACAGTCACAAACAGTTAATCGGTCAGATCTTCATGAATCACAGACTAAGCTGTTAAATTCATCAAGTCAAGCTTTACAGTCACAAACAGTTAATCGACCAGATTTTCATGAATCACAAACTAATCAGTTGAATCCATCAAGTCAAACTTCACAGTCAGAATCAGTTAATCAACCAGATCTTCATGAATCTGAAACTGATCAGTTAAATCCATCATGTCAAATGTCCCAGCCACAAACATTGTATCAACTAGATCATCATGGCAATCTATCCAATCAGTTGTGTCCAGCCAGCCAAACCCAACACCCACGACTGATGAATCCTCTAGACAATCATGGCGTCCAATCTAATCAGAAAAATTCATTTTGCCAAACTTCACTCTCAGGACTCTCACAACCGATAAATCAATCAGATAAACATGTCACGCTGCCCAAACTTTTGGACTCCTCGGGCCATACTTCACACTCACAAACAGTAACTGAACCAAGTGATTATGGCATGCAACCCAACCAGTTGAATGCCTCAAGCCAAATGTCCCAAACTTGCCAGTCTCAACCCATGCACCAATCAGATCATCATGGATCAGTGGCAAATATAGATCCAACCAATCAGTCAGTTCAGCCACATCAGCTAACCATGTCAGTCCAAGTTCCTCAAACACATAATTTGAATACATCAAATCAAGCTCTCCAAACAAATACATCAAATCCTTCCTCATCCACACAACTTCCCCCATCACATACAGGCGAGCAACAGACCAGCAAGTCATCGCTACTGCAGCCCTTGAACCCACCAACACAAGCACCACATCATCATTCCTGAAATTTGCCATGAAAATCTAGAATATTGTTCTTAGTTACCCTGCTTCACATTTGCCAAGCCAGTCACAGCCTGAAGTCTTTATTTGACATAAGTTGTGGTAAGAGATAATACCAATATTGGCATAATTTGAGCAAAGATTATTATGAAAACTGCATCCATCATGAGAGCAGTCTTTGTACCAAAAAAGTTGAGACACAAGTTTACACAAGTTGGGAATTATGTGTATATTCAAGTTAAATCTTCAGAAAACAGCACTTATACTGGTATTTTAGTTCTATTGCCCACTCAACAATTTGTCACCGAAGAGGCTTACGGATAAGTTGCTGGTAAGGTTCAAGAAAATCTAACCCTCTAAGGCCCATGTTGCATATATGCAACATAAGTTTAAAAGACTCTTTGCACTTGAAGCATAGATGGTATCAGGGTAAAATCTGATATGCTATAGGATGGGAAGCTATGCAGCAAATGTCAGCCTTGATAAATGGCACTGGCCTCACAGGAGAGGAAATGGTGAAATGCATGTTTTTGTCAGTTATACTGTCTGGTTTAAACTGAAACAGCCACCAAATCAAACCTTCTCCAAGCTCAACAGATAACTTCAAATCCTCTGTTTATGATTTAGATGTCTCTAGATAAGTTGCCCAATGTACTAAAAGTAGCAATTGTATCATTTTATAAACCAGCTGATAGTAATTACATTTGTAAATTTGAATGTTGCAAATATTGATACTTCGGTCATGTCCTTATTTTGTTGCAGATATGCAACATAACATTGATGAGCATTTTTATCAGGATTTAGTACTCCCAGGACCTTGGAATATAAATGGCTTATTCTGTAACATGTCTGCCTTTATCATAAAATGAAAATACACTCTATTTTCTAATGTGAATTTTATATGCAACATAAGATTTGTTGCCGTTTACCATCTCGGTATGAATACTAATAACAATCTACTGGACATTACTGACCCTAATAGTAGCGATGTCAAGCTTTCTGACAATTCTGATGACAAGGATTTCTTTCCTGACCTGGAAAATGATATGGATAATGACTATGCTGATGATGAGGCTCAACAAAAACTATCATCATCGAAAGCAGACCAACGTGCCTCCACCACCAGTCAAGCACCAATGGCAGGTCCTTCTTGAGATCCATCCATTGACGAGGATGATTGCAGCGTACATTTGATCTTCATGCTTCCCAGAGATGCAGATGACAGCCTTACAGGCCACAAATTATGCCCAATCAAACTTCGTATCTGGCCAAGAACTTGGGGAGTTTGTCATAAAGCTCATTTGGGCAATAATATGTACCTTTTAGCCAGCCGAAATTCCTTCATGGATCAATTAGAAATCCCATATTTATATTTTAAAACATTACTTACAAATGAAACAAACAAATGATGGAATTGATTGCTAGATGCTACCACAAGTAATGGTTATGCTATGACTATGACTTCAAAGACAAAGAGCTCAAAACAAATTGCGAAGGAGATCAAAATCTTCCTCAGTCTCTACCTTCGGATGGATCTCTTCCAAGCACAATACATAAGAGCTTACTTGGCTGTCGGAAGATGCTGTGACACTACTGTCAATGTCATGGCCAGAAACCACTACATGAGCCTTGCCAGTACATTTCATTTTGCGGAAAATGACAGGGTGAGAGCTGATATCAAAGCTGGGGACAAGCTCAAAACTGCGCCCTTGATATGAGCCGCTTTACCTTAATTAAAAAACAGTGAAGAAAATCACTCCATGCCTGAAATAATCATTCACTTTAAAGGCAATGTCTCAATAAAACAATACAATTTGCAGGGAAAGCTCAATACATGGGGCTTCATGTTGTGGATAAGAATAGAGCAATCTGGAATTTTGTATGAGTTTGAGATGTACCAGGGTGCCCGTACTCATACTGGCACACAATCCCTTGGAGTTGGAGGCAGTGCTGCAAGGAGAACAATTTCTAACATTAAGAGAAGCATTTTCTTAGTCATATAATTATTGTAGTAGATAGGCAACAATAATCCATTTATGTCTCCAGAGCCCAGTGTTGCACATATGCAACATATCTCATTGTTGCATACGATGCAACATGAGACTCCAAAGCCCACGTAATGGAAAATTATCAATATGTGAATCGGTCACCATTTCTCATCTGTTTAGAAGCAATCGAGCATGTTTTACTGAAAAAAATATTTTTTTCATTCATTAAAAGTGAATCTGGGCTCTAGAGGGCTAAGAGTTTTATTCCCCATGATAACTATACCTTTATTGTTCTTTGGCATTTCAAATTACTGATTAGTATCAGGTGAATATAGGAACTCTTTAAGGACTTTCCAGTCAGACATATTCTTTGTTGATTTCAATTATTTCTTTAAATCAAGATGCAATAGACATGAAGTCGATAATTTTATTTATTTTTGTTTAGTTTTGGTCTCATTCTGATAGGCTTAAGTCCTCAATGTTTAAAAATTAAGCCGTCATATTGTCTGTGATTATGGGTTTTTTTCTGTTTTAGTTTTGTTGCGCTTTGCATGCATTTTCTATTCTGTTTTTTCATAGTTCGTCCTCATATTCCTTTTATTTTGTCATGAAATTGGTTGTTTGTACTCTCCAGATCTGGGTTTCCTGGCAGATGGTTTGTCAAATTAGAAAACATCTATGGTAAAATCTCGTTAATGAGCACGATATGTTAGGTCACATTTGCTGGTTTTCCAGTGTATAAGTAATATAAGGATTTAGTCAATTTTTAAGCACCATTGTCTGAAAATTCCTTTATTAAGTACCACAACTCCCAGTGTAGGTTCAGGGTTCCTCTACTGTGAGGATGTAGAATAGGCCTACTGCCAGTGCCCCTCATGCGTGCAGTAAGAGACTGTTTAGGGTTGAATGAGGGCTGCTTATCTTGTCTGTCGTCTTCTGTCAGGCTCTTGTTTTGTGTCCTCAGTGGGGAGAGTTTTGCTAGGGGAGAGAAGTAGGCACTATCCCGTAGCTATCACCCATCCATGTGCATTACATAACTTAAAAATACTATTGGAGTCCTTTGCTATCTAGATGGACAGAGTACTTCTGTTCACAAAGGGTGGTAGAATTACACATGGGGTATTCTTATTTGTACTGATTTTGTATACCATGGTATAGTTGGGTGGGGCAAAAAAATACCTCACTGTATTTTGGACCTCTATAGATCAGTAACATGTGAATGAATTTCTTTGTAATTTTGTTGAAGTTAAGATCAAGTAAAGCTTGATATGATTAAGATGTGAAAAGGACATGCAAATTTCTTGCCAAACTAAAAAGTTATGAATTTTGTCTTGAAACTGCTAATAATACACGATATTGATATCATCAAAGGCAAAAAGTTTCCTGTTTGGCTCTCTATCTAAATAATGATTTTATTCTACAAAAAAAGGTCAAGTAAAGCTTGATAAGATGTGAAAAGGACATAAACATTTCTTGACAAACTAAAAAGTTATGAATTTTGTCTCGAAACTGCTAATAATACACGATATCATTGAAAGCAAAAAGTTTCCTGACTATTTGGCTCTCTATCTAAATAATGATTTTATTCTACAAAAAGGCGGGACAACAGCCAACACCGGTAAAATAAAGCAAAACCTTACTTGATTCTAAAAAAAACAAAAATGTAATTCATTAAGAATGACGAATGACCACCCGTCACCAGATTTCAATCCGATGGGTTACTTTGCATGGGATTTGTTAGTTGAAAAAGTGAAAGAGAATCAGAGGTTGTCGTTCACATGGGGCATCCCTGAAACAGAAAATAGTGTAGTGCTGGGACTTGATTAGTGAGGAGGACATGTAAATCAATTCTCAGATGTAAACGAAGACTTAGAAATGTAGTTCATTAAATGATGGTCCAATGGAGCATTTAGACAACTAATCCCAATACATGTAAATGTTTTGAATCTGACTTTACCTTCAATGATGTTGTGTATTTCTAGGAGGTTCATGCAAAAATTCATAACTTCGTATTTTGTACAGGAATTTTCATGTCCTTTTCAAATCTTTTCAAGCTTTACTTTATCTTAATTTCAGAAAAATTACAAAGATATCTATTATTACCATGTTACGAATTTATAGAGGTCCAAAGTACAGTGATGTTTATTTTGCCCCACCCGATATATGTGTACTAAGTGTAAGAACTAAGAGACACTGGTCGTTGTGTACAATGTACAAGTTGTATATTTGAAAGGTGATATTTTTCTGTTCATATAAAGATGTAGTAATGAGTTTGAGTACATTCTTAGATTTCAGTCACTTCATGTACACCCATAAATAGTTATAATGTAATGGCATTGTCACTTTTGATTTGTCCTTTTTCCCCTCATCCTTTTAGTAATTGTATCTGTACATTTGTACTTTATTTATGTAACAATAAAAACAATGAAAATATTATTACCCTTCAACCATTGGTATTTGTTGATTCTTTTATGTATTTCACACTGTAGTGTAGGTTGCTGGTGGTTGAATTGTGAGTTAAGTGATAAAAGCACCAAATTTAGTACACAGATGCCTTATCTGGTGCTTTAAAAAATCTTATTCGACCCACTTAAAATTTCCAAGATGGCCGCCAAAAAATCCAAAATGGCTGCCAAATTTTTTTTTTTTTTTAAATTTGAACTAAAGAACTACACATATTTCTACACATATCAAAGAACAAAAGTAATAGAACATGATATTTTACACTTACAAGCAAAATTTCAAAAACATTGATTGCTAAACAAGAGAGTTATGGGTCTTTTAACTTTCACCCAGTTATTGCTCTTTGTCAGTTTACAGAATTGAAGACTCAATATTTTCTAAATAACATCCATTTCAATATGTTTCAAGGAAGAAAAAGTCTTAGGAATCCTATCAGCAATACAAATATATAAAATATGTTTGATTTTGATGGAAAACAATACGAGTTATTGCCGTTTTTGTTATTCCTATTAGTTTTTTAGAATCTGCATAAATTGAACTTGATTAATAAACTGGCACGCTTGGTGCAAAAAAATAATAAATATGGCAGGCAAATGTCCTTTCGAGTCCTGAAAAATGATCTGATATTGATCTAATTCAAATTTCAAAATGGCCGCCAAACGGTCAACATGGCTGCCAAATGTATTGCAAACAAGTAGTACTTTCAGAATGACACATATTTCTATACATGTCAAACAACAAAAGTAGTAGAACATACCATCTTGCATATATACATGCACAATTTTAAAACATTTCATAAATGAACAACAGAGTTATGGATCTGTGAAAGTTTATCCAGTTGTTGCCCTTCATGTATTTACAAAATTGAAGACTCAATATTTCTAAATAACTAACATTGTGATGTATCTCAAGGAAGAAATCATCCTAGGAATCATATCGGCATTACATAACATTGAGAATGAATGATTTTTAATTTTTGGAAAAAAAAAAAAACAAGAGATATTGCCCATTTTCTTATGTTATTAGTTTGATAGGATTTGTAACAATTGAACTTGATTTGTAAAATATTGCGATGATGCGAGAATAAAACAATTTGGCCCATGGGTATCTTTTAGATAACAAAATAAAACCTGATACTTACCTACGCAAAATTTAAAAAGGGAGACAAGGAATTCTAAGATGGCCGCCACATGTATGGTTAAATTGTATTTAAACTTAAGAATGATACACGTGATATTTATGTGAACAAAAGTACTACATGCATGCCTTTGTTCATATATATGAAACATTTTTGCAACAATCCAATGATTAATCTCATTTCTTCATACACTGACTTAACAAAACATTCCCGAATTTTCACAGTTCCACCTACATGAGCAGTAAATTATAGTAGGCCTTCCTTTAAGTTCAGAATTGGAACAGACGCAATCAAAACATCTTGAGTGACATCTACATTTCCACAAGTCTTGACATGATGCAGATGCATGCATTAGATCCGTCCATATAGGATACCATTTTTCTGGACATTCCCAACCCCAGTCATCAGGTGATGCCAAAGTTCTGTTGCTATAACCCAGTACAGTCTCCTTAAATCTCCTCAAATCTTCTTAATTTTTTCTCCTTAAACCTCCTCAAATCTCCTTAAATTTTTTATTTCCTTCTTAAATCTCCTTAAATTTGGATTACTGGGTCCCTCCCCACCATTTCAGGGCGAGCGTTCGGGAAGATAGTGTTGTTCACGGAGGATTGTCAAGCCTGGGTCAGAGCAACCTTTTCTTGCTCATCGCTTGTTGTCCGCTGACTTTGATTTTCAGTGGAATGCGTATTATATCCGCGGCAATGCTGGTATCTGGCTAGGATCCACAGCAGTGCCGCTATCGGCTGAAAATCCACGGCGTAACTCCGCTCGGCCGGTGGTGAGAAGAATCCCGCTGTTTCACGATTAGACCTGTATTTTATTACTTTTACTGATTACTTAGAGAGAAAGTATGTGGTGTGCGAAGCTCAATTTATTGTTGATCAAGTCAGCTATGATGCAGCACAGCAGGCGGCAGTGTTTCAAGACGGCGTTGAGACTGATTGATTGATTGATTGCTTACACTTTATTTGGATAAAAACAGAACAGGCAGTGCACCTCTTTTCATTCTGACCAAGAGCGACCTTGATATTTGTATGTTTGCAGTGTATGTGTGTGTGCGTGTTTGTGAGGAATGAGAACAGTGTTGGACGTACCTTGTGTGCAAGTAGGAGAGAGAGAGAGAGAGAGAGAGAGAGAGAGAGAGAGAGAGAGAGAGAGAGAGAGAGAGAGAGAGAGATACTGGCAGTCAGACAGACAAGAGTGCGACATACAGCAAGCAGACTGACAGTGTGATAATATGAAAGTGCATAAAAATACACGTTTGTCTGAATGCATTGTGGGAAAAAAAAGTGTTGCTTAGGACACCGGCTTTTTAAATGCTTTTTTCCTTTGCACTAATCAAGGCAAGGCAATAAAAACTTCTGTTAAGATTTAAATCAATCAATACATTTTCTTCCTATCTATGTACATTTCTTATTTAGAAGTAGACACATCGCTTTCTTGGAATTTGATGGGACGTATGTATATAAAGTTTGGGGGCGATTTATGTGAGTATTATATCGTATTATATTGTGGAAATATAGAATCATTGGGCTCTCATTGTAAAAAAAAAAAAAAAAGTCAAAATCCTTGACACATGTGAATCAGTATCGTATCGTGAAAGCTCATGCAATACAGCCTTTGTCTAATGTGAGTTGTACCTGGATAGCACGTGTCAAAAAAAGTATAGGAATGAGAACTGGGAACATTTATTATTAAGAAACGTATCAATTCATTATTATCGTAATCCTTTCGAGCCGAATCGACTCATTGAGCCGAAGCTTATCCGGGTTTCTTTAGCATGATGCGGACAGTGACAGATTTTATCTATCACTGTCTGAATAGGATGCTAGTTTATTGCACAGAACTTTTCCAGGAAAAGCTGTACTCATTTTCACTTGGAATGAGTAAAGCAATTAGAGGTAAATTAACTGTTCTTGCTTATGAAAACAAACATCCGCATGTGGTCATAGCGAAAAATGAACTTTCTGCCTCTCGGTCCGCAGACCAAGGCTCTACCACTAAGCCACAGCGCCCCCCAAACATACACATAGGTTGTAGCGAATTCCAAGACTAGGTGGTGCGTAGACGTCCTAATAAGCATCACGATTAAAAATGTGTGAAGACACAACAATCAAATTCTCACATAACACATCATTTGATGCATTC
>JAOYNN010231535.1:0-10569 GCA_025770095.1 Goniobranchus kuniei
CTTAAACACACCCGAAGTCATCCCCCCTTGATTGTACCCATCGCACTGTGACAGGTGAGGATTAGCGTCTTACGCAACTTACTGTGAATAGCAATGTAACCATACGACTATTCCCAGTGTACTGAGAATAGCAACATTTCTTTTACAGGTTTCTCCAGCTATTTTCTCTCAACTGTCCTCCATTTGTTTTTCAAAATGTTCAAATAAATATGGGCCTTTACATCAAACTAAAGCTTACGATGTGATATTTGGGCATCAACTCAACTAAAAAGAGGCAAAATGAGCACAACGAATACAGTGCAAGCCATCTTAAAAGAACAGCACCATCCCCCATAAATCGTTCCAATTAGTGAACTGTCGTCAACTTGTATCCCAAGATGTTCTTCTACCTTTAGCACCCAGGAATCTCAAAGGTCAAAACCCGCACACCTGTAGGCCAATCTTCCCACTATTCTTAATCAACAAGTATGGACAAAATCGACCCTCCCCTGACCTGGCATATTTCAAGCTACACCCTATCAAATCCCTCGATGTCCACTGTGATGACACATGGGTTGGGCTTGCCATGACTAGGCAACTGCTCTATTGAGCATTAACATCTGACTTCTATGGAATCCGTTGATGATATATGTCGTTGAAACACTACATGGTGTAACCTATCAAGACTTTCTTGTGTACGATTTGCCATCAAAGCAATTTTCAATCAAATATGTGGAGTCGTTTTAAGAAAATTTTGCAATTTTTCATTCTATTAAAGTGGTGGACCGTTCTGTTTAACCAGAGACAATTAGGCATAGAAAAAATTCTGCTTCCAAAGGATCATTCTATTTAAGCCATGGCTCTGTTTAAGCAGCATTCCAAATACCCATGTGCACTGGATATCATTTCAGAGCAACATTTGAAAAGTCTCATCCAGTCATGCCAGGTCATATGTATTGGACGTGATAATACGTCAATATTTATCGGCAAGAAACCAGAGAAAAATTGACAGTGTTTTCCTCAAACACAACAGAAAGGTACTAATGAATGATTTTTAGCAGCCTTACATCATTTTGTTACATTTGACAGGCTTAGGCAATTAATATGATAACTTACTCAGTTGAAGAATTACTCTCCTTGAATTTAATTTGATATGAAACAATAAATCATAAAAGCTGCATGAATTTACTAATTGTTTTGACTTGGAACGTCCCTTTGATTTTTTTTTCATCTATTTTAAGGTTTTGATATTTGTTTCCCTTTTGTCTTCTTCATAATCCCATTGTTATCCCTTAGTTTCTCTGATGCTAATACTCAGAATGGCAACTAAAATTTATGAAATATGCATAGGTTATATGTACATCAGATAAATCTTAAAAAGAATTCTAAAAATGCAAATGTGGCGGTAGATTGGGAAAAGTCAATCCTTTGTTTTTCATGCATTCAGTGAGTTTTAAAACATGTTGGCATTTACATCTAATAGACTTGCAGCAAAAAAAAGTTTTTCCAAAGCATGTAACTGACAGCTTTCCCTTTCATTTCCTTTCATGTGCATTGCCCGGATTCGACCCCAATTGCAAGATCCCTGGGTCTCAGTCAAAATTTGTTTAACCCAAAATCTCTTGCAGGATACTTAGCCTCTTCCCTGATCAGCCCATACATTTTATCTTTCCAGTACAATTTAGTAATGGAGACAATCTCTCTTCAGACAAGAATTTCTAAGCAAAATTCTGTTCATGACACTATGGACCTTCTGAGCTGATTGTTTTCTTGTTTTATAGTATAGTAGTCAATTGGATTAACAGAATATTGATCTTCTAGAGATGCAAGCTGTTTCCTAACCTTCCATTCAAACTCATTATATTGACCATAGAACAGACTTCAAAACAAACCATGTAGCTATCTTATTGACTCTAGAACTACAAAACCTTTCCACACACTTTGTTGCCACCTTTTTTCTGTAAACTGAAATGAATGATCTGCAAAGCTGAATTTACTTACTTCTTTTCATATTCAATGTTTGTATTGGAAAGATGGGAAGCATTATATTATTTATTTTTAACACAACACAGAGACCAAATGATCATGAATTTCCTTGCTGAATGACAACACCTTTACAAAAGTCAAAATGGGAGAAGAGAAAGATAACACATGATTATCTTATCCCCTTCTGATGCGAAAATCCACAAAATTCTCAAACAGTCATTTTCCCTTCAAAAATAGGAATGTAAGAAGCAAAGAGGACAGAAAGAAAAGAATTGGCTGAAAGATTTTTCTGTAAAAGGGTAACTGTTACTTTTGTAGTACACTTTAAGGTAAAGCATTGAAGAAGGACAGATTAGGGAATGGTAATTGGGAGAAATAAGAAGGATGGCTTGAGGAAATTTGGTTGGTAAACAGCAGTCATTCAAGTTACCATTTTCTTTCTAGTTACACAGGTAATATGAAAGTCACAAGGTTAGAATGACCATACAAGGATTGGCTGTGGACATATTCTGACCTGTGAAGGACCCTTACTTTGGGTGCTTGGCTTGCCTAAACTGTCAGTAGGCCTGTAATGCTTAAACACTCAGAGCGTCAAAAACGACAAGCTCGCAACTCTGTCAATTCAATATAAGGGGATTAAGAACGAGAGGGGAGGGGCGGTCACTACAGACAAACTGGCCAAAAGTATGTAGGCCTGTAATGGCAAACCAAGAATCAGCCCATAATGGTTGAGAAGTAAATGGCTACTGTCTCCATTGTGACGGTGCAAAGGCCTACCCATATCATGTATTGGACACATTAGACCCTCATTTTATTCCGCTTATTGAATTCCATTCATTCAATTTTATGACTGCATTTTGACGACTTAACAACAAATTATTGTTGGGTAGGAGGAGATTTTCACACATCGAAACGGACACTTAGGCGAAATTCCTGATTTTGCACCGGCCACTTAGAGGTCTGTTTTTTAATGAAAAAATTATATTTTGTACCAAAAACAGACACTTGGGTGAAACGGACACAGAGCCGGCAGACACATAGCCAATCACTACTGTATTAATTAAGAATACTAGAATGAATACTCTGGTACTAATAGGAATATGTCAACAATAGTAACAATGAAAAGATAGTGATAAAAAAGGAATGAAAACAATTACGATGCAAAACCCACAGACTGGTATATGATATCAACTAAAAATCGTACACACACAAAAAGAACACCCAGCTTATAAGAACACCAAAGGCACAAAGAACACAAAATTACGAGAAGTCAAGTGGCTTACCTATCACTCTGCAAGACAGCCTGGAATTCCTCAACCAACTTGCGTTTGGTGCAAAATTTGAGTGGGAGTGGCTGCCAGTCAGAATCATTTGAGTCAGAGATCACAGATTGGCTTATGGGTGATTGGAGTGACCTGTCCGGTCTATTGCACACATTTTCAATATTACTAGCTGCAATTTTACTAGATAACTGCCTCAACGGCCTCAAGTTAGAGGTCAAGCTTATTGACTTCTCATTCGAAGTCAAGGTTTCTGCTTTGGATTTAGCTGATGGTTGAGGTCTCCTGTAAGTAGAACGTTTTTGTGGAGATAGAAGACCTTTAATGGGAGAGATCTCAGGGGGAACAGAATGGTCTGCATCCAAATCAAACGTTGGGAAAGATGGCGCACAGTTTTTTTCCAAACGAGGTGGAGATGGATCAGACTCCTCCGTAGAATAAGTTGCCGATTTACACCTTTTCCTCGGTGTTCGCCTAATCACATTTTCTTTCATTCGTGACAACCTAAGACATGGACTGGATTCTGAACTGCTACCCACATGCTCCAATGAACTGACAGGCTCAACACTAAGTTGAGTTGACAACGATCTTTGTAACAGAGGGGGATTAGAACGGGTGTTGTTGGGCGACGCTGCGGATGATTGTCGTATGAGTTGACATTCTGCACAAGAAGAACTGTCTTCCGGGCTGGTAAAGTTAAATGAGTGCGTTGGACATGCTAGAAGAACATTCTTTGACGTGTAGCGACTGCGAAAACAACAAGATCCAGTAGGAGATAAAGATGAAAGTGAGGGGATTGTTGAACTCCGTGTTGACAATCTGCTAAGACAAGGGGATGGAGTTTGACCTCCAACACTTGAACAAGGGCCTGAGCAGCTGCTCGTATCAATGGTTAATTCCTGTTCAACACTCTTCGATGCAGCTCCCCCTAATGGATAAAACACAAGAAGCAGGAGAGGTGATGAACTAATTATCATACATGTCCTCTACATTGACATATATACATGTAATCTTCTACACTAACATTATTCTAATTGCCAACTGCTTTAATGCTCGTTCTTCCAAAATGCCCACAATCGGTGGTACATAACCCCACCTTTTCAAAATCCACATTTTCGTCGAAATGCCTGATCTGACTGATTAAACCAGTGACAAAGTAACCGCAAACAAATAATGGAATTTTTTGTTTCTTGATACATATGTATCAGTCAGACGTAGTACAAAGCTAACCCTGTCAATAAATTAACTATAGCATGTAACCATGTCACCCATCATAATCCTCTCCACTGTAAAGAAATAAAGGCTGACCAGTCTTCTCTACTTAACTACCCACCATGCCTCATGGCCTCTGATCCATTACCTAACCAAATTTTAACAAGGCAATAAAATTCTGCACGCTTTCCGATTCTGACCGCAACTCAACCTAAAAGTTTTGAAAAAACTACCTTCCGTTTTAAATAGAAAGGCCATGCACCATGGAGTACGGAAAAGGTCTGAACCGTTTTACTGCCCCCTCCCATCTTTTTTGTCATTGCTGGTGCTTTTGGGTCTTCACCTTAGTCGCATAAAATGGTCAACTGGTCCATGTGCTCATTACCTACGTGTAAAAGAACATTATGGTTTGAGATGTCCCATTTTCTCACATTAATTCAGCTAAGATGAAGATCCGTCTAAAACAACCCCTGTCTGAAAAATACGGTGAAAAAAAATCAAAAGAGGAATACAATGTATGTTTACTTTCTGAACCAAAATCAATAAATGCCTGAGTGAGACCCCATCCCCTTTCCAAGCCTTCATCTGGTTTCTCCTAAAACCCCGTGTTCTCTGCTTCCAGAGCACCAAGCATTAGGCAGTCACTAATATCCTAGTAAACAAAACACACATTTAAAAAGTTGGAATAAACCTATCAACAGCATCATTCTTTCAATGTTACTTCAGATTCTTCTAGTTTACCATTCTGGTACCGATGTATTTTATCCTTATCGAATGCTTCATCCCATTTTAGGTGGGAAATTTCCGACCAATAATGATTGCATCATTTCATGACATGATCTGAACAGAAATGATAAATTCCATTTCTTTTGAGAGCCTAAACACAGTAAAGACATTACTTTACACGAACAGAATGGTCTGACAAAATTTACTTAGCAGGCATTAGTAAGTGTTTTCCCCTCAAACAGATACTAACTTTTAAGACACAAATAGTGGAAAAATAACAACATTTGAATATTTCAAAGCAACATACTGGGATTGTAACGCTGTGGGATTCTTTTTTTTTTGATAATACCAAAAATGAACTTAATCATGCATATGCTTCTTAAAACAAAAGAGTTTATGTTTGTCACAAGAATGAAAATCTTTATAGACTGTCAAAGTCTTTAAAAAAAACAAAAAACTTTTTTCACATCTTCCTGGTGGACAAGAATATCTTCACTACACCTCTGTCCCAAATGTAGTAGGCATGAATGAATAAATTGTAGCAATGAGATCTGCTTATAAATAATTTTGGAGACAAATTCTGGCAAATTGACATACATATGATCTCTTCCAATTCTTTTATTTTTGTTTTCGTGGGAATTTTGTTTGCTTGTTTTGTGTATGCACTTTGACCTGTAAAGTATTATTGAGGCAGCAATCTCATAATCCAGTTGCCACCACTCAGTGCCAGAACTTTTCCAATATTAAAGTCAATTGATAGCATCATGAATTTTGGCTTGGTGTGACAGTCCATTTGAACAACAAATTAATGAATTTTCTTCCAAATTTTGAGAGCAAGGTGTAATTGAGTACGAGGAAGACCAATAAAACAATGGTTAGATGGGGTCAAAGAAACATTCCAAAAGAACAGACTAAGCATCCAAAAGGCAGCAAGACTGACCCAAGTCCAACAACTGCATCTCTCCTCAACACCTAGCGGTAAGAGGGTGAGACAGAGAGAGAGAGAGACAGACAGACAGAGAGAGAGAGAGAGAGAGAGAGAGAGAGAGAGAGAGAGAGAGAGAGAGGAATCCCACCACAGCCTCTGAGTCTCATCTAATGCAACAAGCAGTTCAGAAAGACAAGGCTAGACCAGTAAGAGCTTACTGTTACTTATGCCAAACATGTCCCACTCTAGGAAGATGGGTGGGACGGGGGGTGATGGTCAACTAAATGCTAGTGTGGGACTGAATAATCTAATACAGATAGAAACTAAGAAAGAGGAAGTCTGCCTACCAATCTAAAATCAATGATTGACATGGACGACAGCTGAAGCATTTGTTCCTCCCCCACTTGAAAATATTTCAGAATAACAACTAAACAAATGACACAAATAATTCAACACACCTCAGGTCAGCCTATTCCATGATCAGGTAATTTAAAAAGACCTGTCATGGCTGTTTCCCGTGCCAAACGGGCAGCATCACATATCACTGCAGTTAACGTTATGGTTATATCGTGAAACTGACACCACACTAAGCGGCGAGACTGTATACCATTTTCGATAGAACACTATATCATTTTCATAATAAGAAAATTAGTTTCAATACAATATGCTTAAACATAGTTACTGCAATTAGAAAAAAAAGTCGGAAAACTAAAATACTTTAAGTTAGTTCACATCCTCGTAGACATCATAAATACAACAATCTAACGCCAAGTGATAGAAAAAAACATGATAAGACATAAAAGGAATGCAATGACAAATATTACCTTGCTTTGAATTTTCCAGACCACTGGTTTTTTTAGGTCTTCGTCCTTTCCTCTTGTCCCCAGGTCCTGAGGTCTCGTTTCCAGGGACCAAATTTGGTTCTTGTAAGTTGATCGGCGGTGAAGATTGGGACATGACACTGTCAATATTGACCATTCGATGGCGTTTCTTAGGTGGAAGCCACTGATCACTTGTATCACTCCAAGACAACTGATCCTTCGATTCCGATGCTTGATCAGATGAACTTTTCTTTCGCACACTTTTACTGGACACTTTTACTACAGAGGCCTCAGGAGTTTGTAGATCTTTACGAGATTTGATAACTTTGCTAGCCTCCACACTGGCGGCATCAGGAAGAAAGATCCGATCTTTTAACCTTTTGGAAACATCTATCTTAGTGACTCTGAATATGGTTGGTAGAGGCATTTCACCTGGCCGGACCTTTATAAAATTGTCATTTGAGTTTTCTGAAATGGTCAAATCATGAAGTCCGGACACCATCAAATCAAGTTCAGTCGCAAAGACTGGATCTATAATGTTTTTATGCTTTGATTTAAAATTGAGCAATCTCCGTTTCCTCTTCAAACGTTTGTCCAGACAGTCTAATTGATCACATTCAGTAGGTGTAGCAGCCCTATTACTTTCGACACCTGTTCCTGATTGAAATACATTTAACCGGCTTGATGCCAATATCTTTGGAGGTTGAACACATGATGAGAAAAAAGACATCCGCTTTTCCGAAGATGACACACCAAACGTGCTGGTTGTGCTAGTCACAGGCAGCCTCTTCTTCTTCTTCCTCCTTTTAGTCTTTCTCATCATGACATGTAACTTTGGTTTCTTATATTTAGGCTTGATAAGTTTAGTGACTGCACCGACTTCAGCTGAGGATGTTAATTGTGGAAATGAGGGTGTTTGAACTAACTTGAATGGATTGTCAAAGGACAAAGAGCTGATCACATCATTGTTATCCTCATCATGAGGGAATTGTTTATGTATTGAACTGTTCACACTTTCTAAAATGGCACCTAAGTCACTATCCTGAAAAACAGATTTATCAACAGCCTCAACTTTAGCAACATCACTGTTTTGAACATCCTTGACCTTTTTCTGAGGACATCTCAGTGACGTATTCACATCTGTATTTGTTGGTAGCTGAAGAGATGGTAAATTTGCTTCAGGAGCAGACTTAGTGGACTTTGCTTCTGGAGCAGACTTGGTGGACTTTGCTTCAGGAGCAGACTTGGTTGACTTTGCTTCTGGAGCAGACTTGGTGCACTTTGCTTCAGGAGCAGACTTGGTGGACCCTTCAGGCAAATGTTTCTCTTCTGTAGTATTGAAAGGTGCTTTTGGAGACTTGGCATCCAAATCTACAACTGATGGCACATTTTTAAGAATGCTTGTCTTCTTTGGGCGAGTAAAAAGCCGTTTCCGAGCTCGCCGTTTCCTTACAATCTTACCCTTATTTGCTTGTGGGGGTGAACTGTTTGGCGGCGCATCAGGACACTTACGAGGTCTCCCCCTAGGTCGCTTTTCAGTCTTAGGATCAGTCACACTTGAAGCTTTTGCTGATTTCAAAGTTGTTTCCATGTCCAACAATTTAGCAGATGGCCGTCTAAAAGTGCCTCTATGGAAACAGTCTGCAACTTTCCTATTCAATGAACCCTTCGGCCGTCCTGGACTTCTTTTCTTCACCACACAAGTATTACCACACATTTCCTCTGAATTTGAAGGTGTATTTTCAGTTTGGGCTTCCGCTGTATCTGAATAAGAGACACTTTTTTCAACTGCATCATTGGAACTACATTTAACCTTCTCTTTTTTTGCACTGCCTTTATTCAGATTTTTACTTTCCGTCACATTATACAATGTGCTCTTCTTGTGACTTAACAACAACGTTTTTTTCTTCCCTTGCTTCTTACCCCTCTTTTTCCTCCATGCAGGCTGACTGATTTTGTTAGGAGAAGATAAAATAATACTCGAACCAGATGTATTTGGTTCATTTGGGGAATCCTCACAAAGAAGCGTGTTTGTTAAAGCAAGGTCATCTTCACCTTGCGCCCCATCACACAAATCTTGCTCCTTCGTTAGCTGTGTCTGGGAATGTTGATCAAAGATAGGGGAACATTCCATGTTTGTTGGAATGCTTTTAATGCTGTCCTCAGGGAGAGAATTCTCTCCTTGAACATTCTTTCCCTCATCCTGGGAATCCAAAGTTGAGGGACCTGCCTCCCTATCTGGACTCCTTACAACAGAAATAACATCCTGGGCACCACTTTCCTTCTCCCAACAACTGGCTGCCGGAATCTCTTGAGAATCCTTATCTTCTGACACCACATTTGAATCACACTTGCCCATAGTGGCAGATTCATCATATTTGTTGCTGCTATGCTGAAGGTCCATAGGAACAGTTAGGTTGCTGGATGGTTCATGACCGTTTTCCATTCCAGTGACTGAACTAGGAGATTCATTGCCAAATGGTGAACCCTCAAATGAAACAATACCACTGTCGGGTGAAACATTTGGAAGGGCATCCATACGAAAGCAAGCATCGGGAGCATCGACAGTAGAAGAACGATTGATGCCTAAATTACATTTGCTGCTTGCTTTGAGAGTTTTTTCGTCGTGATCATCTTTAATATTTTCAGCGTACACTTCAGAAGTAGTTTTAGAATTCCATTTCACAGGTTCTGCTATAGATGTATTTAATCCAGGAATATCAGGTACAGATTGCATTACCCTACTGACATTTTCAATTGCATTAGCATGGCAATTGTCCGAGTGTTTTGACTTCGCATCAGATGACATCTGTGAGAAACAATAAAAAAGTTTAAGAAAATCAGTATGGTAAGATTTATACAAAATAAACTATAATAAAATACATTTTAAAAAACTTCTTTAAGGTTCACACAGTCCTTTATCATGGCAAAAGTCTCTCTTTGAGTAGCTGTCACCTTAAAACTTTCCAAAACCTCTTGGTTGACTGCGTATCTTTTTGGAAAGAGATTTTACAATGAGTCATTTTATGTCAACATAATATGGAAAATATACAAGTTTAGGAAAGACAGAACACTAGATTTCTGACCAATGTCCTTCTGTAGGTACAAATGAAACAAATTTTATTCATTTTTTATTCTATTTACATGATATGCTTCATTTACTCTTCCAGCAGTCTAATTTAAACCTAACTCTAAAGTTATATCAACACATTGATCTAGATCCATGCTCAATAATAGCATTTTGTATTATCATTCAAACTACAAGCATTTTCCACGATTTAAACCTAACTCTAAAGTTATATCAAAACATTGATCTAGATCCATGCTCAATAATAGCATTTTGTATTATCATTCAAACTACAGCATTTTCCACGATTGCCCTCCGGCTGAATGCCCATTTCACATAAAAGCACACTTTTTTGTTGAAACCCATTTTTTTTTATTAAAATCGTTACACTGAGTGCCCGCCTTCAAGAGTCCTTTGTCACCTAAATGTCCGCTAAGTTGGCAAGTTGTCAATAAAAAAAGGCAAGAAATGTCGAATAAAATTTCAATAAAATAGCTGCGAACAGTGTTGTCTACAAAATATTAAATACTGTACTGAATTTTTAATGGATACTAAACAAGATAAGCCCGA
>JAOYNN010231645.1:0-10568 GCA_025770095.1 Goniobranchus kuniei
TCTTTCTTATGCAATGTACACTCCAGGGCCGGATCAAGAACTTCAGAGGGGAGCGGGGGTGGGGGGGAGTAGGGGCTGACGAATATTTTGGAATTTGAGAATGAGAGTCAAACTTTATCCCCTCCTGGCACTAATAGTCTTATAATCAACAAAATTGAGTACCATTTAAAAAAGGAAATTTTGTTGTTGTTTTTTTACAGGTCCTTCTACAGGTAGGCTTACATAACTTTTGCAGGAAAGGGGTTCTGTAACCCCTGGATCCCGCTCTGAACTTAAACCAGACAAGGACACTGACCATGTGACATTATTCTATTTTGACCTCATCATATTTATTACCTTGGCTGTGATTCATCCGAATCGTGAAAGCTTTATAACCTGCTATGTGATTGAAGTAACTTTAGAGGCCTATTAGTATTAGCACAGGGTTAGAGGGTTTTCCATTCTAAAAGAGGCATGCCCTAAGCGACTGGTGAAATTACCTGCCTGGCGAAGTTGGCCAACCCTGCTCTACTAGATCTAGATATCTAAGTAAATTTTTACTTTGACACTTTTTCGTGATGACACGCTGTCAGTAGGATTCTTACGTTGACATGCTTTCAGATATCAATGCGTGTGGAAACTCTCTTCTGCTAGATCATGTACTAATTAATTACTAAGCATTCATATTTAGCAATTAATATCACACTTCCAAAGGTAAATTTATTTATAAAATATGTATAATTTAGAAATTGCTACCACAAAGTGGTAAAATCTAGTAAACATTACTCGGACCATGAATTCATCAAGTCCATCCACTAAAAGTAATGTTTACAATGACATATGCCCTGCCTTACCCGCCATAAAAGGTCTTCTTGTTAATGAGAAATAAGTCTCAAATGGAACATTTTCTATGGATTCAGTTATTTTTCCTTGAGGCAAAAAGTTTTGGAAATTGTAGGAAAACGGTTAGTTCTTCAAAACGTGTTGCTATCGTTACACGGACAAGAGTTAATTCTTTTCCACGTATTGCTTACAGATTGAAGCATCCTTTGACTCAATTCTATGATCAATTCAAACAAGGAATCTGAGTTTCATCCCAGAGAAAATCAGATAGAATTTGATGTGACTATATGTCGGTCCGGGACATGTGTATAGTCAACATGACTATACATTAGTCTGATACGAGACATCTGAACAGCCTATGCGTGGGCCCGGGACATGTATAGCCACAGCCTGTAAAATTATAAAATCACAGGATATACTATAACCACCAATGTAAAACAAAATTGATGTGTACAGTCACAATTTTTATGCATTTTAAGTAAACGTTTTTGACAATTGTAATTAAGAATCTGGACTATGTTAAAATCATTAAAGCGACAGATTCATAGGACATGAAACAGTTCATACACCTGGCATAACTTAAGTGCCGCCATCTTGAAAGTCCTCAGCAAGGACGCTAGGCAAAATCGATTGGTTGAGAACTTCATAAAAATGTGATTCAGAAAAGCTAAACGGAATTCTTCTCTCTGTTGGAGGCGCTGTTACAATTGTTACAAACTGAGGAAAATGTTAAGAGGTCTCAGTATGACTTGCTTCAGTTAGTGATGTTGGTGCAATTTTAGCTTGATGGGGGCAGATCAGATGAATAGTGCTTGCCCTATCCATGCAGTATGATTGTTTGTTGCGACCTTATTGAATGCATCTGGCAACTGGCGTGTGCGAACGTCACTGTTTTACCAGTGTTCCATGTTGGACATGACATAGGAGGTCGTAGAATGCCAGAGTTGTCTATCTTCAGCCAGCATTTCCATATATGTTGAATTGTTGCCAGTCCAGTTGGTGCCTCTTCCTCCCTTTCCTCGTTGCGGGTGATTTTCCCTTCAAGGATCACGTTTTGTATGCCGGGAGTGTCTTGTTATGTGGCCAAAATTTTTTGTTATTCTCCTCCTTTTATTGGAAATAATCCCGGTGTTTGCAATGCCTAATCTCATTAGCACTTTTTTGTTTGCTTTCTTCTCTTTCCATGACACATGGGCCAATCTTTGGTAGATCCACATCTCAAATCCTCTGTTTTTTTCTCCACTGTCTGTGTGAACATCCAGGTTTCACAGCCGTAAATTAAGAAACGTGGGAACCATACACATAGCACTTTGTGAGAAGTAGCTTTGTGGTGAGCGATAAATCAAGTAACTAGTCTGTTCATACAAGAGAATTTGTTTTTGGCAAGGGCTATTTGTCTTTTTATTTCATCCTCACATTTGCATTGAAACGACTCAACTTGCTCCAATCAATCTCATCAAAAAATCTTTACATTGTTACTTTTGTATTGTTTTTATCTTTTTAACTTTCATTAGTAGGACAAGTATTTTCAGTTTTGACCATAAAAATAATTTATATTTTTTGCAATTCTTTTACAGTTTCTTTCTTGAGGACAGTGTCGTCCACATAACAAAGGTTGTTGATGTTGTGTGCTGCCCACTTTTTATCCTTGTAGATAGTCTACTTTTCTAAAGATTATATCTTTATGGAGGTAGAAAAGTGCTGGAGACAGAACACATCCCTGATGTACTCCTCTTTTGATTGATAGTGATTGATATTGGTTATTATGATTTATTCTAAGTTTTGTAATTTGCTGCCAGTGTATAGATTTGATATTACTGCAATATCAGTTTCTTCTGTATCAGTTGTACGAAGGCACTCTATTTATTCTTGATGTTTAACTGTAAATGCTTGGAGTTGTTGATGAAACAGGCATAGATATCTTATTTATTTTCAATATAATTCTGGATGAATTGTCTGAGATTGAATATTCCTTCTCGAGTACCTCTCTATTTTTTGAAGTCTGATTATTATGGTCCAATTTTAACATTGCTTTTGTCTGACATTCGTTTCAATTTAATGGTAAGGAGCAGTTTCAGGCATCCCATAAAAGACTTATTGTTTGGTATTCAGAACATTTCTGTCGCCTTGGGCTTTTTGGGTGTAAGACTTTAAAAAACGAATTTCTCGAATAGACGCTTTTTGTTTTGGTTAGCTGTTTATTACCAAATTTGCTCCAAGGGCTTGGTTGAGATGTTACAGGGGTGAGAATAACCTTTAGAAACCTTGAAAAACCTTAAAAAAATTAGAATCTAGAAAAACTTTGAAAAGCCTTGAATTTTACCCAGGTACCTTGAAAAAAACTTGATAATGACAATTATTGGGAAATCTGAATGAACTAAAGTACATTTTCGGCTATCACAGATTCAGGAAATTTAGCAAATAGCCACCATCAGGCTTGCTGCTGGATCTTTAAGCTGTGAGTCTCTTAAAACTCGCTGGGGTGTATGGATACTTTTAACTGGGATTTCATTCAGAACCTTAAATATATATATTTTTTTTACCTTCAAAAACCTTAGAAAACCTTGAATTCTATCTTAGTAATTCGCTTCGAACCCTGATTATCAACGCCAACTACTTTCCCTTTGCTATTACATTCACTTCTCATGATGATTTTTCAGGGCCATATAGCTCAACATGGACAAAACATGTAATTCTTGTAACAGCAATTTAATTGACCTTTTATGACATCAAATGCACCCTTTAATCACAAATCCTATTTTATGCAGTTACAAAGTCCCATTTTCTGTGCAGAAATGGTCACTGCTTCATTTCTTTTCCTTTGCTTTGTGAATTATATCTAACCAAATAAGAGCCAAGCAAAAATGTTATGAAATAGCCTTATATGGCATTGAAAAAAAATTTTAGGTTATTTTTTATTTACTGCTTCCACATGTTCACAAAGGCTTTTGCCAACCTCACGCAGATCTGTCAACCATTTTTCTATTATGGCTATTGTTTTTAAAATGATCATAATGCATTAAAGCGATGTTTTGCATGGCATTTTGTGACACCTTTGTGTGTAATTTACATAATTGGGAGAGAATGACCCATACCGACTCCAGAGGTGGTGTTTGGGTTGTGAGGAGAGTGGGGCTTGCTGAGATCGGACAAAGTATTCTGAAAATTTAAGGATGACTGAAAAGTCAGTTAAACATGAGTATAAAAAGATAAAGTGAATTATACATGTACATAGTGTAGATGATATACAAAACTGGTTCTAAATTTCATGACAGAGATGCTTATTTCATTTTACTGTGTCAGATCTCGACAGTCAACATACACAGCATGTCATAACTTCAGATATCACTGATGGTTGAAACTCTTCAAGGTCTATGCTATAATGTATACATGATATACATACACAACGCATGGTGCTGCCGAAAAAAAAAAAGACTAGGCGGGAGGGTTTAAGTGAGAACTGAGAACAGTTCACTGAATATCTCAAGCAAGGCCAAGGTGCCTACGTCATGAATGGTGGGATTGCAGCTGTAGTCCCAACCAGTCTAAACTAAAGGCCTGTTTGTATTGGCCTTGGCAGTAAGTAGGCCATAGTAATCTTTCGCTGCATCATGGTAAGGCTAGGCCTATTTTATAGCGCAGCGACTTAAGCCCTGACCAATACAATTTCATTTTCGCAGGCAGACAGAGGGAGTGATTGGATAAAGCAAGAGGTATTAAAAATAGTAAACTCGTAGTTATCAGGATTTTCTAGGACAGGGAGGCCCTCTGGGTTTTTGCGAAATAGGTTTTATTCACTCTATTTGATTAAAAAAAAATTTAATGTAGATCTAGCTGGCCTCATTGTTTTGATTTTAGTTGGTACTGTTGGTGCAGAATTCAAGGTGGGGCTGAAGTTGCAAGCCCCACCCCAGACGACGCTTCTGACTGACTCAAAAGAACTAGAATATATAAGTATTAGATCATCCAATCTGGCTACTGAAATACTCTGTTTAGACATTTAGAATGTCTAGATCTAGGTTTTAGTATTTCTATACACTTAGTTTTAGATAGATCCAGTTAGATCTAGAATAGGTTTAGAACTTAATCTTTCAGTCTAGATCATCTCTGTTTGATGTCTACTCTAGATTTAGATCTAGAATCTAATATGAATGTTATTATTGGTCATATCTATATCCCTTAGGTACTGCAGGATCTGATTTAGATCAGCTTCTAACGGCTTGCTGACTGGAAAGTAGAGTCCTTCAGGATGCAACACACAACATGATGGATATGTGTTTTTTCCTGGTGCTGTAGACAGTGGGTTTTGATGCTGTAGACATTGGGTTTTTAACAGTGGAAAATACCTGAACTACTATTTTATCACTCTTGTTTCAATTACCAAGATTTTAAGCAAGTAGAGATTCACCTCATTTTGTGTACTACAACCAATCAAGATCAAGATCTAGAAGCAAGGAGAACCAATGAACAGTTTAGCTGTAGCAAGCACCATGGAGGGAATTAACTTTTCAATACCAATGTTGGTGATTAGAAACAGTACCGCTTATTATGGATTTGAACATTATTCATACCTCTCAGATACTGAGGTAAGTTGAATGTGTTTTTACTCTCTTAAATTTCTCATTGTATATATTTATTATGTTATCATTTTCATAAAATATATTCTACCAAACACCTTTCATTGAGCAATTTGTCACTATAATATCAATGCATCTTTTTTTTACCAATCAAAGTCACGCATTGTTGCCTAATAGGCTAGTGAGTCGTGAAATACCAAACAAAATAATACAGTTGTGTCTGGCTAAATTATCAGCTCTGCTTAAATGCCTTTTATTTTTCTATGAAATTTCATCCTTATCTGCCGACAGGCAGCTCCGTGACAACATGAGAGAGCGCGTACGTCGTTGACCAGTCACTTGGCGTGCAACGTTTGACCAGTGAGGATCGGAAACGTTTGATCGTTCGGATTACGTCTTTGTGGTGGTGTTGATATGTTTTAATTGTTTTTTTCACATGCAGTTTTACGGATTATATTTATTGGATTCAGAAAGGTAAAATGACATTTTTCTTATTTTATATTAACTAAAGAAAAATCTCTTTGGAGGTTGCTGGCTGTTTTGTTATTTGGACAGAAAACTATTCAAAAAACTATTCAAAGTTTTCTGTGCATATTATTACTAATATATGTATAGCCCTCTGGGTATAATACTAAGCTTTCTGAGCAAATAGCTGCAAAAATACAAGCAAAACTAAGGTTTCTGGATTTATATTATAAAAGCTTTTGAGCGTATCGTCATTATCATAAAAGCCTTCTGGACATATTATTCATATTATTCTTACTATTGTTATATAGCCTTCTGGACATATTAAAAATAATTATAAAGGCCTGGGCATATTACAAAAGTCTTCTGGGCATATTACAAAAGTCTTCTGGGCATATAAAAGTTTTCTTGGTATATATTATAAAAACCTTTCTGGGCGTTTGACTCCAAACATTTTTGAAACGTTTGATGACTTTAACTTATCTCGGAATATTATTACGGTACAGAAATTTGCTGAATAAAAAAGGAATTTATAGGCTGTTTTGAGAACAAAACATGATTGAAAGTATTTTGGGGCAAAAAAAAAGAAGTTTTTTAAATGGAAGAGAGAGAAGATAACTTTATCTCAGTGGATTCAGAAGAAGACCAAAATTAGCCGAAAAGAATGAAATTGTGGAGAATAATGAAAAGAATCTGGAAGGTAGTGAGGTTTCACAACGTGATGAAAAAGTAAAGCGTCGACGTTCAAGAAAGGAAATGGAGGAAATTATTGTAAAGAACAATGAATACATGAAGTTGCTACGTGAGACACACAACAAACGAAAACGAAAACTAACGAGAACATCGTCATCCTCATCATCACGCTCTTCATCAACATCTGAATCCTCTTCCTCTTCAGTGTCCCCGTCAAGGACACCACTTTAAAGGAAGGACAAAGGGAGAAAGAAGAGAAGGCTAAGCCGTAAAGGTAAAAGTAAAAGGGACTTTCGCAGGGGAAAACTTATGAAACATCGCAGTATCCATACGGATAGATTAACTGATCATAACAATGATCCTTCTAGCGAGGAATTTATTGCCAGTACGATAAGATCACTCGATCTGGGTACCGTGCATCGCTCGGGCGTTGAAGGCGTGAATGACCCAGAATATGATACGGCAAGAACATCAATTCTGACAAAGGACAGATTGGATGGTACAGATGAGGAAGATTGCTGGAGACAGGCAAACAAAGAATTAGAACAAAATGACGAGTTGGGGGAGAAAATATTGACGGGTTTGGCAAAGTTATTTGGCAAGAGGTTCACAAAAATGCCAAAGGAAGAAATATTCAAAGAGAAATTACGGAACATAAAAGACCTGAAACTTGTCCTGCTCTCAATGTCAGGTAAACAAACCCCATAATTTGGGAAATGTTCAGAACCAATCCTTATGTAAAACAAGCGGATAAAAAGTATAATGCTCTGCAGAAAAACATTAGCACATCTGCGATTGCAATTGCAAAATATGCCGACGCAACAAAAACTGACTTTGCATCGAAAACAGAGTAAAAAATTCGCTCTCCCCGTTGACATCAGAGAAATAACTGAAAAACCTTCTGATGGGTTTGAATGGCTGTATGGAGATGATATTAACAAAAGTATCAGAGAAGTGAGAGAAGAACATAAGTTAACCCCGAAAACCACATACTGAAAACCATTCTACGGTCACCAAACTTACAGAAAGAAAGGGCATTTTTTAGCCCATTGCAGGTCCAGGTAGCCAGTGAGCACGATCAGCCACAGGAGGCGGGGCCAACCGTCCAAAGGATTCGTGGGCACGACCAACTGCGGGTAGAACCAGCGAAGCATGAAAAAGTTGTAACAACTATTGGAGATGAACAGGTACATGCCTCTGACACAGAAAAAATAGCACGCTTGTTGGAAATTAAAGCAAGTACTTTTGTTGCAGGTAAAACAAAGGAAAACCTACAAAGTTGGAAACAAATCACTTCTGACAAATCATTACTTGATTTGGTGAGTGGCACAAAATTAGAATTCAGGGAAAAAACATGGCTAAAATCTAGAGCACTAGACTCGGCTTTGCTTTTGAATGAAAAACAACGAAAAAAGGTGGACGAAGAATTTAAGAATTTAATACACAAGGATGTGATACAAAGGTCCTCACATGAAGATGAAGAATTTATATCAAGTGTTTCTACAAGAGAAAAACAAGATAAAAGCTTAAGGCTAATTTTGAATTTGAAGCGGTTTAATGAGAACTTGGAGTATAAAAAACATAAGATGACAGGTTTTAAAGAATCACTAAACCTTATTACTAACAATTGTTACATGGCTTCCATGGATCTATTATCGGCATACTACTGTGTACCTATCCATGAAGAACACAGAAATTATTTGAAATTCATCTGGAAAAGACAACTATATGAATACACTTGTTACAGCAATGGACTAGCACAATGTCTACGTTGGTTCACAAAATTGACAAAGCCAATATATGCATACTTACATGGTTTAGGTCATGTTGTAACAGGATATTTAGATGACTCATTAATTGTAGCAGACACAGAGAGTGAGTGTCTTAAGGCAATTGCTGACACAATCACTATATTTGACAAGTCGGAATTTGTAGTACATCCTTCTTAGTCTATTTCAATTCCCACTCAAAAACTGATATATTTAGGATTTGTTATATAAATTCAAAACAGATGACAGTCACAATGACTGAATAGAGAAAACAGACACTGTTAAAAACTTGCATTGAGATTTTCAACAAGCGTGTCAATACAATAAGAAATGTTGCTAGAATGAATGGTTTGAAGATATCCAGTTTTCATGCGGTCCCTCATGGGCCTCCCTATTATAGAACAATAGAAAAAGAAAATATCATGGTATTGAAAAAGAATCGATACACGATTGGGACAAGAGTATGGTTCTTACAATGCTTGCAGGTAAGGAAATAAATTGGTGGATTAAACATACTCAAGACTGTTTTAATAACATTTCAGTGTATGAGCCAGACATTATCAAAACAGATGCTTCTTTGAAAGCATGGGGAGCAGTGTGCAATGGTGTAAAAACTGGTGGGTCTTGGACCTTTGAAGAAACGAACAACATGCATATTAATGAATTAGAGATGCTTGCGGCATATCTAGGATTGAAATCCTTCTCAAAGAGGAAAGAAAAGTCGCATATGTTATTATACACAGACAACAATACATCAATGCTTTGCTAAAATTTGGATCCAGCAAATCCGAAAAATTGAACTGTCTTACTAAAAGTATATGGGAATGGTGCATAAAGCACAGAATTTGGCTCTCTGTAGCAAGAATTGCAGGTTCCGAGAATGTTGAAGCAGACTATGAGAGTAGACATGAAAATGTTGATACTGATTGGATGTTAAATACAGATTGACTGAAAGAGGCAATTAAAATTTTAAAGTTTTTGACAGAAATTGATTTATTTGCATCTAGAATAAATCATCAATTTGATAAGTACATGGCTTTTAGGCCTGATCCTGATGCTATAGGAATTAATGCATTCACAATAAGCTGGAAAGAACTGAATATATATGCTTTTCCTCCATTTTCCATTCTCCTCAGGGTACTGAAGAGGAATAAGAGAAGAAAAAGCCACGGTGATTGTGGTAGCACCTTACTGGAGAACAGCACCATTTTTTCCAGTACTCATCAAAATTTTAATCAATTATCCAGTACTGTTGTCTGCAAGAGAAAATTTACAAACACTTCCGAGCCATCTAAATCTCAAACACCCATTGAGAAAGAAACTAAAACTTTTGGTATGCAGAGTATCGGGAGACGATACCAAAATAAAGGGTTTTCAATCGAAGCTACAAAAACAATTATGTCCTCATGGAGACCTGAAACCAAAAAGGTTTATAAAACCTACATAAAAAAATGGCGAAAGTACTCAGATAGGGTCAAGATGGATCCCTTTTCACCATCTGTAGCCTCAGTTGTGAATTTCTTGGCAGAACTGAAAACAACAGGAGCGTCTTATTCGGCACTTAATATTGCTAGAGCTGCTCTTTCTTCATTCTTAGAAATTCCTAACTTTGGCAGTATAGATTGTGTAAGAAGGTTTATGAAGGGGGCTTTTGGGCTATGACGGAAAGAAGCAGAGTTGAGACATGGAACCCCCAACAAGTTATTGATTACCTCGAAAATTGGTACCCTCACAATTTACTCATTTTAAAAGAACTTATGTTAAAAATTGCAATGTTATTAGCATTACTTTCTTGACAAAGATCACAAACCATACTCTCTTTTCATATTGACAATATGAATTTCACAGAGGACAAATGTACTTTTTACATATCTAATATGTTAAAACATTCTAAAAAAGGGAGACACCAAGACCCTATCAAATTATTAGCTTTCAAAGACAACAAAAAATGATGCATTCTTAACATGATCAGAGAAAACAGAAAACTCAGAAAAAATGCTTCATGTAGAAAATTTTTAATTAGTTTCCAAAAACCACACAATCCAGTAAGTAAAGATACTATCAAACGATGGATAAAAACTGTATTGGAAATGGCG
The DNA here is from genome assembly GCA_025770095.1 of Goniobranchus kuniei. Classification (NCBI taxonomy): domain Eukaryota; kingdom Metazoa; phylum Mollusca; class Gastropoda; order Nudibranchia; family Chromodorididae; genus Goniobranchus; species Goniobranchus kuniei. The sequence continues at coordinate 10,423 of JAOYNN010231645.1, forward strand.
GGTATTGAAAATTTCACTGCCCATAGTATCAGGGCAGCCAGTACATCTTATGCTTTAAACTCTGGCATATCATTAACCACTATCATGGCAGCTGCAGGATGGTCACAAGATAGCACTTTTGCTAAATATTATAAAAAAGACATAAA
>JAOYNN010231756.1:0-10566 GCA_025770095.1 Goniobranchus kuniei
ATTGTAGCTAGCAATTTTACAAATTTCTATGGACCATTATTGATATTACATTCCAGGCCGATTTATGACAGTATGTTTCACTAGGTAATGTCTACTTCATGATGATCATTTTGGGTGTCCAGTACTTTATCATTTCTGCATTTTTAAATTTACAGTTTTGCCACATGCTCTCTAACTAATTATAGCCTTGTCAGTAGTGTGTTTACACCTTGCAAAAGAGCTCCTTGTCATATGAAGTATTAATTTAGATTCCTCCAGACTTGTTCCTCCAAGCATTGTTTGAGTTGTTTGAAAATAAAAAAACATTCATGTCCCATATTATAATTGCAATGTGGTTCTGTACTACGCTTTAAAAAGATCATGGATGCCAGAATGACGGATTTTTCGGCACGTGGTTTTCCGGAATCTCGCCAGTAGCGATTTTGAAGTCTTCCTTAGTTTTTATGATAAAATATGCATGGTACTATACTTGCTTATTAGAATTTTCATGATGTTAAACCAAGACTTGAACCACTGCTCAAATCTTTTCAAAACACCCGAAAGAATCGTTTTCCATGAGTACAATTTGCTCACCTGATTTACAGAACTCACATTTCAACCATGACATTTATTTTATCATTATTTGATGGGTTTGGTGTAAAATATAGAGTCAAACACTGAACCCCAAACTGGATCTATGTTGCAAAAGGAGTAAACACACATTTAGGGTGTTAAGGAAATGTACCACTAACTTTCTTTCCAACAATTCTGGCCTGCCTTTTGGAGTGGCTCTGCAGATTGTCATCCATGCACTTTGGTTTTTACTTTGGTATGTATCTTTGCGTTGATAGTTGTTCCCTTGTAGCCATCATGGATGCCACAATGCCGGATTTTTCTGGCAAACCGGATTTTTATCCTGAACAGTAGCGATTTTAAAATCTTCCACAATTTTTGGGACAGGATACATTTCGTGCGTGCTTTAAGTTCTAAAGTAGGACGTATCGGCTGCATGCGGATCGGACGTCATCTTTTGCCCGTTACTTTTTTTTTCCCATCACTCCCATTGTTTATTGTTGAGTCCACGCAGATTTACTAGCTAGGTATTAGAATTTTCAGGATTTAAAATTAAGACTTGAAATGCAGCTCAAATCTCGCCAAAACTCTGTAAGAATTTAATTATAATAATGTCCTTCGTTTCAGGGAATACGATTTGCTTACATGATTTAGGCTCACATTTCAACTTGAACATATTTTTCTCACTATGCAATGGTTTGGTGTAAAAATATAGAGGCAAACACTGAGACCCAAATTGGAAGATCTTTGTTGCAAAAAGGAGTAAACAGACATTCAGAGGGTTTAAGGAAATAAATGACGTTCTCTCCACCAATAATTTTGGCTGCTTAATGGAGTGGGTCTACACATTGTCATCCATGCATTTTTGGGTTTTTACTTTGATATACATGTATCTTGGCATTAACAGTTGTTCTCCTGTAGCCATTTCAGGTAATATTCAAGACTTGTCCAAATGCCTTCCGTTCAACGCCTTTAGGAACTAGTGTAGTGAGTATGAGTAAACTCAGAACAGGAGTTTGCTAGACTTCACAAAGGTGAAATGATAAGCTTAATCATTTTGTTAGGTTGAATATGATTAGCTTTAATCAACTTTAAACAAGTACAATAGCAGTCATTCTAGACTATCTGAGCTGAGAAAAGAAAAGAAACAGAAAAGACACAGATTAGAAATATTATGACACCTAGCTGATACAGCTACAAGTGTTGTGTTTGAGGAACATTTAAGTAAAAATAAGTGAATTCCATTTTGCCAGAGACAGTTAAGTGAGTAAAATTTATTAATTTAAACATTATGTTCTAGCACCAGCCTTAAATTCAAAAAGAAGTATCCCACTTGTTCATGATTCACTTCAATTTCTTTTTAAGTTACAATTAGGCCAACCTTGGCCAGAGCTGATGTAAGAAGGTGATCCCATCGATAATCAGAACAGGATGAGAATTCACACGAAAGTTCACACATTTGTGGAAATGTAGCAATGTGGAAATTTACCAGAGGAACAAAGGAACAGGAGGAAAAAGTTTTTGACGCTCTCTCAGCGACATCCATTTGAAAGGAAAGACCATTTGCAGAAAGGTATGTACTTTGATTCAGTGTGTATGTATGAGCTTGAATGTACTGGTTCTCTTATGTATTGGAAGCTTGAAGTATTTTGTAAAGTAAATATATATTGGGGTGATTACTAGATTTGCCCATCCATTTTCAAAATTATCTGTTGGTAAATATCTGCTGTGGCAATATTTTAAAATACTGTTTTAAAAAATAAAATTGTGCTAGCAATGTTGAAACAATAAGAACAGTCATCGGTAGCGCTCCTGTGAAATTTAAGGCAAACCAGAAGTGTCTAGTATACTCCAAAATTCTCTTTCCTGTCTTCCCCGTGTGGGACCCGGGGGCTTCTCCTTCAGGGCAGAAGCTACAGAATAGGTCCACTGCCAGCTGACCAGGCATGTCGTACGAGGCGACTACGGCAGCACCTGTTTGCTTTGTTTTGTCTTCTGCCCAGCTACTCTTTTCGGCTCCTATCATCTGGTCAAAACTCCTCGTCTTCTTACTGCTTGGCCTCTCTCTTGGGACAGTATAGAATCCTGTAGAGATTGCACATTGATGCCGGTTACGTACATCCTGTGAGGCAGGAAAAGGAGATCCTTGAGGCTGAGGCGAAACATCCTAGCTGAAAAGTCTAGCCAACACACCTCTTTAGCCCAAAGAGATTCCTCTAAGACAGATCGTAAGTGTGGCCCAGACTGTTGCCACACTGTTGCCTTTTGGTTCAATCTTTGTCAAAAGCTGGGAGAAGGGACATAGTCTCCTCTTTTACCAGGAGTAGCTTCCGCGTATCCCTGGCATGCAGAGCACGTACCTCAACTGTAGTGCTCAGGTGCCGAAAGTTCAACTAATAAATCACGTAGTATATGGATAGACAAAATAAAAATAGCCTTACGCCAGCAAGTCCCATACTGAAGGAGCGGGTGCACCTTTCCGTCATGGGCAAAAAATAGAAAGAAAAAAAAAGAAAGAAAAGAAAAAGCAACGAGACAGAGATGGGTGCTAGTATTTTAGATAATCCCAAATGCAAGTATTCGAAATGGACACGTTTTACTGTGGTCCACTCAGAGAAAGATACTCGATCAGCAACTCCGCTTACTGTCTTTCAGATTGCAAAGGCTTTGATCGCTCTGGAAGTTCAAAGGCCAAACAGTGTCACCAACCTCCATTCAGATGATCTTATGAGCAAAAATTCATCTGCTTCTGAGTTTGGAAAGTTTCTGAATACACAGTTTCTTGTCGATCTCACCGTGAACATTGAGTGTCATTCGACGCTCAAGTTTGAAGAGTGTAATAAAATATTGCGACTCGGACAGATGCACTGCAGAGGAAATGGTCAGAGAGCTGAAGGGGATTACATGTGAGCGAGGGGTCACCACTCGCAAGGACTCATACTCATACTTGATTTTTGACATGCCAGACACTTTATCCCGAGCTCATAGCAATGTTTTCACTGCTTTCAGTTTAGACACAGCAAAGCAAGTTGCCGGAGAGAGTTTCTTTGGTCCTTGAAATGGGGAGGGCGGCCACACTGAGGAAGATGTTGGTGATCTCCGGTGCCTTGCTGCCCATACTGCAAAGGAGGACATTCTGCTACCTCTAAGAAATGTGCAACATGGAAAAAAGAGACAACCATTCTGGAATACAGAGCAAGGTACGGTAAAAGCTTCCTCTCTCAGGCCAGAGCGGCTATACTCCCTATGTTGGCCACTGCTGTCATGGAAAAGTCTTAAGTTGCGGTGGTTTTGAACAAGTCGACTCGCCTGAACGAATAACTTACTTAACTTCTGTGTTCATGACACATCGGCGTCAACGTGTCCTCCATAGCCCATAACAATCTGCATTTAGCCAGCTCTTCTACTCTCTGCCATCACATTCCTCCAGCTTTCAGATCTTAACCCAACTGTTTTTCTCCGAGACACCTTTGGTCTTCCGCTTCATTTTCTTCCTTCTGGTGGAATCCAGTACAGGACTTCGTTTAGTTTGTTCTCATTCTCCATTCTCATAATATGCCATGGCTGCGTAGTCATCTTCGTTTGATAGATGCTGTGATCTCCCTTTGCTCCTTTAATTGTTGTACCTCTCAATTTGTCTTTCTGTCTCTACATGTGAAGACCAGCTATGGTTAAAACCTTTCAGTTTCTTTTCAAGCTCTTTGCGCATTTGCCATGTTTCAGCACCATACAAAACAAAATGGATATTATCATAGCTTCATGTATCTATATACGCAATTTTAGTTTTTAGAAAAAATTACAACTCTATTCATCCCCGAAGGGAAATTTGTGTTTTGCTTTTTAACCGAAAACCGAGCGCCAGCCGTACGAACAGCGCCACGAAACGGAGGCAAATTGTGTTAATAGCCTTACCCAAGGGATAAATCGCAATGCCTACACTGGGAATCGATCCTGTGACCTTTCGGTTGCAAGACCAACACACTACCACTGTGCCACTGTGACCACTAAACTTCTTTGATTTCAGAAAGTGTAACAGACCCCTATTCTCATTACCAAGTAAAGTACTGAACATCGTCATACAAAACCGAATACAAAAAAGCAATAGATGTACAACTCAGAGAGCAGTAATCGGGATTTAGGGTTGTGGGCGGGGGGCAGATCATGCACTGATGCCATTTTCACGTCAAGACTGATTATTGAGAGATCAAGTGAAAGTAATACACACTTATACATATTATTATTGACTTTTCAAATGCATTTGACAGCACAAGCAGAAAGGCCATGTGGAAGATTGTAAGGTCCTATGATCTTTCCTTAAAAACGAAGTAAAACTAGCAAGCTACAAAAATAAACATGTAGAATAAGGGTAGATCAGAAACTGATCATCTCTTGGGCCAATTGAAGAAAGACTATGACATTCAGATGAATGACAACGATAGACTGAGTATTTGACTGGGACTTTGCTGGTGACAGGGCCCTCAAATGGCACATCATAAAAACAATTGCAGAACATGACCACTCATCTTAAAGATCTAGCCGGAAAAGTGGGACTGAGATTTAATTGCAAAATGTATGAAATTATGCAGACAGCATCTGCACAAACACAGAGGCATTAAATAGATGGCATGAAATTTAAGAACACTGTTCCATTTGTATATCTTGGAAGTGCATTAACACCAAGTGGCAGTGCAAGGAATGAAATTGGCACTCGAATAGAAACAGCAGGATCAGCTTTTAAATGTTTATCATATTTCTTGAACGAATAAAGTCGTCTAAAACATTAAGGGCCCAATAATCATTCAAGAAACAATAAAAAACGTTCAGTTTAAAATGGATACCATCATGGAAGGAAATATTAGAGGCTTTAGATCGAATATTGAGGAGGTGCAGATTTTATCCACGAAACAAATCTCTCAAAAAACCCAACAACAACAGCAACAAAAAACAAAATGAAAACACATACAACAACAAAAACAAAAAACAAAAACAAACACAAAACAAGAAAATAAATAAATAAATTTTAAAAAAAATTGTTGTCCCATTGCAAGAACTAGTTGGGGTCTCGTTCTTCCAAAAGGGAGAAGATTGAGAGAAAAAGAAGTCGACAATATTTCCAGTTCCATGACCTCTCTTTGGCAAAAATACTCTCTTCTTCGGTTCTCCTCTTGAATTAGGAAAATAGACAGAAGGGACAATGAGGGCAATCGGGTGTCTTCAGAAACACTCGGGCAGTCATTTTGTATTCCATGAGTGATGGATAAATAAACCACAAGAAAACGAGACAGAGAGTTGAATGTGTGCTGTCACTCTCACATTGTGAATTCCTTGGATTGTGCTATTCTGGACGTGTATGGGGTACATTGACCAGTAATCATCTAGATAGGTCTAATCTCTAAATACTATGTATAAACTTTTGGAATAGCCTCCTGCACAGTGCAGAATCGAACTGTGATCTAGACTACATAAACTAATAAACAGAATAAGAATCCGAACAACAGTTTCAAACACTTTTGGATACTGTTGTGTTAGAGAGTGAAAAGATGGGCCTGTATTTAAATGTGAAAAAAACCGGAATGTGCTTGGTCATTTTAAAAGCCTACGAACGCCTATTTAGTAAAGGACAACAAATTAAACAAGTTTCAAAATTTAAATATCTCTACTACGTTATAACATCAGATGGTTTATGTATAGGTTTAAATGAGAGAAAGAATAGCCATGGCCAAAGATACATACCAAAAAATGAAATCAATGCTGACAAACAGAAACATAGGAATGAACACAAAAATAAGGGTAATGAAAACATATGTATGGTTGTCATACTATATGGATGCGAATGTTGGACATTACACGGAGAAACAGAAAAGAAGCTAGAAGGAGTAGAGATATGGTTTAAATATCATGGACCGAGAAAGGGTCTAATGAATCAGTACTGAAGGACGCTAACCTTCGAAGATCATTAATCAAAACCATTACACAGAGGAAACTACAGGTTTAGGACACATTTGCCGAACATCTAGCCATAACAGGAAAGATCGAAGGGAAACGCATTAGAGGAAGACAAAGAGTAACTTTTATTGAAAGTCTTAATTCATTGGCAACACAGAATGGTAGGAATAACGACCTCATAACGTTACCTGAGGACAGGTATGAGTGGAGGAACATGATCTCCAATGTCTGTTTCAGACACGGTACCTAAAGAGGAAGAAGACAATTGACACAGGGTTTTTTTTCTCACTCCCAAATGTATATAATCTTTTTTCATCGTCCATTAACCAACTCTTCGGGTGATGCTCTACTCCTTGTAAATACAGCCCATCACTGTTCTGACATTGTTATAAACATTCAAAATATAGAAGCTGTTGCAGTGAGGGTGAGTAACGTGGCAAATAAATACATCTCAATTCGTTCTGTTTACCCCCTCCCAAACGACCATATTTCAAAACTGACTTGGACCAGTATTGTTGGTCAATCAGCTTCTCACACCCCTTCTCATTAAAGGCGATTTCAATGCTCATTGTCCTTCATGGGGTGATGCAAGACAGGACAATTGAGGCAATATGATTGAAAAGTGTGTCATTAACAAACAACTTAATTCTTCTATATTCTGGCAGGAAAAAATTCCTTCAATCGGCTTACCAAATTTTCACGCAATATAATCTTTTTTTGATTATCGGATCTGAACGGCTGGACTATGATCATTTATGAGGAAGTGATCACATCCCAGTCATTTTGAAAGCTATACTCAAAATGCCTGGAAACTGTAATTATGTCTTTAACCCGAAAAGCCGTTTGCGCTGTATATCAAAACCTATGTTATCCAGAATCAGTTGAGACATTCATCAAATATAAGGCTTTTGTTTATTTAAAAGATTCTCCACTGTTTTAATCACTGGTAAAGCGTGCACCTCTAATAGGTTCTACATAACTTGATATTTAATGTAAATAACACCCAATAAATCGGAAGAAATCTATAGTTAATGAATGTCAATGCAGCTGTTTCTACCGATTTTTGATCATTAGTGAAAGAACAATTAAATGTCGTCATGAACATTTTCGAACACCTTGACACATTATCAAATATAACCGAATTAACTCATACAACTAGACGCCCAGGCCAGCTATCTATTAACCTGTAGAACGGAATTTAAAATGTCATTTTTCCTAGCCCTATTAAACAAAAATATAAAGATCAATTCCTATCAGACAAGTATCGTTATTACACTTTTACACACAGCAAGAGAAATGAAAAACAATCAACAACAATAACAACAAGATGTAGAATAAAACAAAGTACAGTAACAAAGAGCAAACAATACAAGCGTAGAGGAGAACTAAAAGAGAGCAAGAACAATATGAAAAAAGCACATGATATAAAATTCACATCCTTTCTCCTCTATTATGAAATACCTTTGTGTCGTAAGTAAAGGATAACAAGGACAGCTATAACACCAACTACTATGACTGCACAGATTCCACCAACAATGGTGAGTGTGCTGCTATTGTCTGAAATGAAAAGTTATGGGAAATGGAACTTAAAAAAATTGAAGAGAGGGGAATAGTTATTAACATAATGTTGGAATCATCTAGATAACACTTAAGCTCAATGAGTTTTCATCTGTTACCTATAACAGTTGCTGATGTTCAATCAATAACTGTCTTCAAAACATGTTGTCCCGATCCCATTCCAAGCACTATTCATTGTGAGCTTCTTGAAAGCTTACACCCGAATGAATGTTTCACTCCTGTCATAATCAACCATCTCTCATTCCTTCAAACATGTTGTTGGCAGTGACTGGTATGAAGACGTTTATACATGTCTCCAATCTCTCATTTTGGTAAAAAGAAATGGAGATGAAATCCAGAAATAAACAACCTGTTATACTTTTGAAACTTATCAATTATCCTTTCATCTCCAACGATCATCTTAATGAGGCTGTAAATCAAATTCTGAATTCTGGCCCTTGATACCTTCACTCACAAATCTTTCCTGAAGGCCTATCAAAATCCTTCTGACTACCAAGTACAGGTTGTTTCGAAACCTTAGCCCCGCCCCCCCTTGGGGAGCCGAACTGAGGAGGGGCATGAAGTGAAACTGTATACTATTCGAAAGCGTGGCTATTTGTAATCTCAAATCCAAATGTTCATATGTCTAGGTCGACTATTAAGCTGATGAGAGTGTTTTCTTTGAATGTTGGTATTTCTTGTTTGGTCGCCATTTTTAGAAAAAGAAACGTGTCAAGTCCATTTGTTTGAGAACAAAGAGTGGCCAGGATCATCAACAAATCTTAATGCTTGTGAATTTTCAGGTTCTATCGTAAAAGCCACAGTGGAAAAAAACCCATTATGAACTCTAAAGACAAACTTCACAGTGCTCTCGTACGAAATTTATATGTCAAGGAAATTGAAACTGAGCTTTTCCTTTCTCTTCTAGAGTCGTATCCTGCTCGTGTATACGCTGTCAGGAAAGCTGGTGGAAGACACACTAAATATGTATAAATTTGTTTGGAATTTTGGATTTGAGATTAGAAAGGGTCTTTGTAAAAACATATATTGTTGGTTTTATGCCAGCTATTCTGGGTTTGTCTGGTTAAAGGGGGTGGGGGGCTAAGGTTTCGAAACACCCTGTATACTAATGTTTGAGTTGAACGAAATTTGTGCTTAAATGAAATCATCAATACCTTAGATTGCTCTTTGATTACTGATTTGACACGACGTGGCATCGATAACGTTAAACTATGAATAAACTCTCCGCCAAGATTCTCCCACATTATGTCTCACAAAACTTCAAAACGTTCATCACAGTCGTTTGCTGTATGACGTTTCTTAAGTTCTTTTTTCCATATTGTGACTCCGCCCATTTTCAACTGGATTTAAGTCTGAGGAGACACTTGGCCATGATAAACAGTTAATACATGTATTAGAGGAAGCCAAGAAATTGTTGTGCAGATTAGAGGAAGCCAAGAAATTGTTGTGCACATTAGAGGAAGCCAAGAAATTGTTGTGCACATTAGAGGAAGCCAAGAAATTGTTGTGCACATTAGAGGAAGTCAAGAAATTGTTGTGCACAATAGTATAGTGCATAATGAGGCAGAACACGCTTACTTTAACTTATGCGTATTTCCCTTTAGTTTGCAAAACAGATACGACAATTAAAATAAAATTCACAAAAAATCAATGCATCGACTTAAAAGCTTCATTGAAAATATGCATTGTTAATGGATTTGTTAAGCCTATTTTAGAATATGGATGTTGTGTCTGGGACCCTCACCTCACCAAACAAAAAGAAAACCTAGAAAAAAAATCAAAAGAATGCAACACGCTTTGTAACGAACGACTACAATTACACTCCAGGTAGTACATCTACAACTATGAATAAACTTGTACGGATCCCCATCGAAGAACAAAGGGTTAGAATTAAGTCTACAATTCTCTTCAAAGTTATTCTCACAAATAACCTAATCGACATACCAATTGATATGTACCAAATCAACAACCACAACATTTATACCAGACATAACAAAACGATACATCGGGAAAAAAAACGCGCCGAACTTTGAACCTTAATTACATCAATATCCATAAACAGAATCATTTAAACATTTGCTCACACCATTTCCAATATGTTATTAATGCACCATCCAAATTTTACATTAATATCTTATGTATCTTGCTAGATGTGAATATTTTACGAGATGATGTCCGATATAGAAATATGAACTTTCCCCACACTCAAGCGACTACGGGTTTCAACGGACACCTTTGAACGCTTCTAGTTTTATGTTAAAACGATTTTTTGTTCTGTCGTACATCTAGATTGGTGGCCCGATAGCTCAGTTGGTAGAGCAGCTGACTGCCATGCGAGTGGCCCGAGTTCGAACCCAGCCGGGCAGTGGATTTTCTCGGGGCCCCCTGTTCACCCAGCAGTATAAATGGGTAACTAGGTCTTTCTAGACTTGGCGAAAGTAAAGTCAGCGTGGAAAGCAATGGCAAACTACCACATTATGCCGTATGCCT
>JAOYNN010231867.1:0-10566 GCA_025770095.1 Goniobranchus kuniei
ATCCATCTCATCCACATATTTCCATTTGACTGGGACTAATGGTTGGCTGAAATTTCGCAAAGCAGAAAATTTCAGATCACATGGGGTTGTAACATGAATTCAAAGATTTAAAAAAGAATAACAGTGTAAAAGGACATGACAAAAACAAATTAAAGAACAATAATAGATGAGCAAACTCAATTCACAGCAACACCAAACTCTACTCTTCCCCTCCTTAAAAAAACAGAACCCCCCCCACACACTGATAATTTATTAGTAAAAAAAATCAGTGAACCTGTTTCTATCCATTTTGTTGCAAAAGTAATGTACAAGGTTTGTGTTGGCAGTAACAATTTCATAATGAAAAGTACATAGCTTGTGACATAACTATTGAAAAGTAGTTTACTTATTATTACAAATTCATTAAAAAATTTTCTTCTTTTTTTCTTTATTAAAATGCTTATCAACCCCTTGACTGCTTCGCCCGGAAGAGTTCCGGGCCGCTCAGTATCACTGGACTGCCATATGCCTGGTACTGTTCCGGGCCTTGTTCAAAGGCATTTCTCTTATGGTCAAAGGTAGGTAATCAATACAAAACTATTTCCTAGCTATAGCAGTGTAGTCCCTTGACCATCTCAGCATCTTTGGTTACGATATTGAGCGTGTTTCTGTCTTGAATGAATTTTTTTGTGACTACATCGATTTCCAAGTCAGAATTTCATGAAACTTTCATAATGTCGCCTAATACCACTGATAGACAAAGATATCGACCACGTTTCACCTTGTTATAGACACTAGAGGAGATCAGCCATGATTCTGATAGTGATATGGATCTAGATCTTTATGATAGTGAACGCTTAACGAGGGAAGGCATCGAGCGAAACCAGAATCTTGGTACAGATCTAGATCTAGATGACCAGGAATCACAAAGAACTAGTAGTAGGCAGAAGGAAAATGATTCACAAGAGGATATATCTAGATCTAGAACTGATTCTATTTCTTTTAATTCATCTTGAATGATAGAGGAGAAGGAAAGAAGAGGTAAAGGCAGAGGTAAGTCAAGGGCTAGAGGTAGAGGAGGGAGGTGTGACAGAGGAAGTGGGCGTGGCACCAGTTAAGTCCCTAGAAGACAGCAGCATACCAAGCTGATCTACTGGATGTAAAGGTAGGAAACGGACACATGATTGAATAAGGGTCTTGAAGTATCTTTACATATCACAAAAATCTGTATAAATTTGTTGGCTAGAGTCTGGAGACTCGAGATGAAGTAAAATTAGAGAATTTTTACACATTTTATTCATATTTTTCTAGTCCAGATGGTTCAAAAAAATTTTTTTCTAAGAAAAATATCCAATTTCATTGTACCACATGAAAGAGTATTCAATTTCCTCTGTTTGTGTGAAATTTCAAGGCTCTCCTTCAATAAATAAGTGAGAAACAAATATATATGAATGAACCACCTTGATTTTACATGTTTTCCTTCTGGCATATGACCATCCATATACGTGGCAGTGAAGGGGTTAAGCCTTTCTGCAGAACAGCACTGAGTCGTTTGCCAGTCTGCCTGCTAGTATTACTGTTGTTCCAAGCCATTCTTTTATATCCTGTTCCCATCTTCTTGCCGGTCTTCCTCTTCCTCTCCTTTCTTCCACCATTGCCCCCAAAATAGGCTTATCGGATGTATCATGGCATTTGATGTGGCCAAAGTACTTATGTTTTCAGCTTTTTATATCCTGTAGTCGCAGTGTTGATTTAATGCCAATTCTGATGAGTACTTCTTCGTTCTTTGCTTCTTGTGTCCATGGTGTTCTCAAAATGTTCCTGTAGCACTTCATTTCAAAACCATTTTCGACATCTGCATTATTGATTATCCATGGCTCACAGTCATATGTTCTTATACTATTACCATTGCAAAAATTAAAATTCACTATGTGAGTCGATTTTTAAGTTAAGATGATCTTTTAAAAGCTAAAGCATGACCTTTCCATTGCAATAATTACTCATCCAAATCCAGTAATCTCAAACCTTTAGTGCTAAGATAAGCCTTCCATCTTGGCATTCTATTTTTATCATTTAATATTGTACATAAACATTTCTAGTACTTGCAATCACAGTAAAAGAAGGATAGACCTTGCATGTTATATGATATGACTCGAGATGGAAATATTCACAGTAGGATAAACTTGCAGATATATGTATTTTATTATGCCAATTATATAGTGTACATTGAGGGTAGGGGTGGGGAAAGGAATGATTTTGCTTGCATGTCACTTTGTTGACTCGAGTCCCTCAAAGTGGGAAGTTAAAAGGAGGAGAAGGATCGAGTGATGTTGTTAGGGAGGGGTGGGGAAGGCATTAACCCCCTCTATACGTATACATTGAGAGAAAGTTTGGTCAATGAAAGTGCAAAAATAAGATTTTTGAGTTTTCTTTGTCGCAAGGCAAAATAAAAATCTTACAAAAAACACAAAGCAAAAAACCTAAACCCCCAAACAAACAAAGGCCTCTAGTCAACAATGCCATCAACAACAACAAAAACGGGCTGGAAACTACGAATCAACAATAAATTGGCCCCGACGAAACCTTCCATCATGAATCATGTCTCACATCAGCTACCACTACCAGTGGAGGTAAGGGCTTAATCCTCTTTTTACTTAACACAATTTTGTTCAAATAGCTGATTTCTGAATTGTGTCCCATGGAATTTGACTTATCCGGCATCAACTGTAACCATCTACACAGAAAAAGAAAAATTATGTACATTTCGTGATTTCTTCAAGAGAAATTCTTACTATCACTACGATCACTAATATTTGACATGATATGAAAATCTGTACACAAGGCCTCAGTCGTAGTCATAAGGTCAGGTATCCCTCCTGGCTACATTTGAAGTTAAGGCAGTTGTATCAGCGGAGTATGCCTTGAAACGATATTCCATCTTTTTCCGACGAGACAGTAGCTCGTTGTGCAGCTGTTCAGCCTGTTTGGATAGAATTTTTAATGGACATAATTCATTATTGCAGAAACAATGAAATGAAGTCATATTTCAAGTTTGTGAAATATTATTGCACATCTCTAAATTCTTGAAATTATTACAAATTACCCACAGACTGGTACACAATAACAGTGTATGTCCAAAATCTGTCAGAAAAAAAAAGTCCATATAGTCTAAGTGTTAATTTTTAGTTTATAATTATTATTAGAGTATTGGACTTCAACTGTAATGAAAGATACTGTAGTGTGAGTTTGAGAATTTGGAAGTACACTAGTCTGGTCGCCAGCTGTCACAAGTTATCAAGGGCTAAAAAGTAGCACATGTCCAAAATCTGCCAGAAAGATGCTTGTCAATTGTCAATACAGCAGTGACCGGTTGATTTTCCTACTTGGCTAAATAGTCTGTTCTGCCTTAATTTTTATTTTTTCTATCAAAATTACACCAGTAAATGACCAGTTCCGGCAAGACTTTATCACCTAATGGGCCATTTTTATTCAGGACAATTCAACGGACAACGACGATTTTCAAATTTCAATTGTTGAAATGAGTCCCAGTTTCGGCTTGAATGGGCGATTGTGCAGTCGGTTGCAATAAAGTAACCAATGAGAGTCTATTATGTTCATTGATACATGTAGTAGTACAGTGGAAACCTGATATAACAGGGATGACGGGACCAAAGCAAAATCCCTGCTATATGATAATATCCAAATCCTGTTACTAGTGTTACATCAAGGGAAATAAAGACAGATCAACTAAATTGAGAGAGGGAGAGGGAGGGCGGGGTGTGGGGGTGGGGGCTTGTCAACACCAACCATAGAGCTGGGCTAGGACTAGGAGGCCAGAAAGATATCAGTAACCCAGTTTACATATGAAACTCTTTAGGATAGGCCTAGCCTAGGCTGGTGCGCAAGCCTGTGACGTGTTTAATCAACCAATGGCCCATTTTTTCTCCATGTGGGGTTGCCTGTGTCAGTGTGTCATGAAATCCCTGCTATAACCGATTTAACTCTCTTGTGTCCCTGTTAGAGCCGATAAGATTTAAAAGAGACAAAGAGAAAGAAAAAACAGGGATTGGATAAAGCCCTGTTATATCCGGATCCTTGCTGTATTGTGCAATGCAGCCAGTGCTGACAATCACCAACACAATCTCTTCATTTACTCTCCTGTCACCCTATGACTGGTCGACCATGTTGGCAAACTTCTCGACCTAAATGTCTAATTAAAATGAGTGTCCATCCCTTTGCCTCCATGCTTCATGATCTGGATTTATCAGTTGAATCCTACATGAACACTGACCCAAAATGAACAATAATCGTTGAAACGATTGTTTACTTCAACTTGCAGTGGTCTTCTTCATGTAACTTTGCGCAATTGGACATCTGGCACAAAGCTCCAACAATGCTTGTAAAATGTTCTGTCGGTGGTCAAGGGAACTCAGCTTCTGGAGCTGTGTCCGTTCCACCAAATTGTCCGATTTCACTAATTTCCAATGACTGGACAATTAGCCAGTCATTATGTTGTTATCGCACTTATCTTTGCTCTTTCAAATTTACATTAGTGTGGAAGTGTTACTTATAAGTCTATTACGTGAGATGTGGACTTACATTGACATTTAATGACAGAAAAAGATATCCTCCTGACGAGACATATGGTGTGAAAATCTTTAACCTAAGACTTTGGACATACATTGTAGGGTGAAGTGGAGCAATTCCATCCGTTATAAAAAGGGCTGCAATTCAATATATAATCTGTTGAGAGGCCCTGTTTCTGTTTGAAATAGTAGAGTTACCTCCCCTGCATTTCCTGTCACCTTATCAAGCTCATTATTAACAACCTTTTGTTGATACCAGAGATATTACGAAAAACTCCTGAAATCCAAAACGGAAGTAGACCTATGCTACTTTTTATGCAGCAGGGGGAAGTATGAATTATATTTGGAGATGTGAAAATGTTATGAATTGATAAAAGCAGCATTAATCTCTCATTACAAAGGTAAAAAATGGCTCTAGTAAGTGTCTTTCTGGCAGGAACAGCAATTTCTTGAATGGCCTTGCTGAGGAAATTGCACCCCCCATGTGTTTATGCTGTATCCTCATCATTCACCCACTCATATGGAATAGTTTATAGTCATATATATTATATAAGATAAAATAATGCCTACCATCGATGTGCTTGCCAGTAATATGCGATTTTTTGCAGTTCTATCTCACTTGAGGGGTGGAAGTTCCCCAGTTAAGACTGATTCTTACTCCGACACTTTCAACACTTTTTTTTCAAGTCTAATAGCTCAATGTAGGCCGTATACCTATCTCATTTTAACTCTACCATAATGTGTCAATCTGTGCACAAGATGGTGAGCAATCATAAAAGAAAAACTGAGCCTCATAACAAGGGAAACAGATATGGGGTTGGGGAAGGGGTGGAATTGCCCCGTATATATGTCATATTTTAAAAAATGTAAAAATTCCAATTTGTGTACAATGGCTTGTAATAAGTTGAGAATTACAGATGTGGACTAAACTACCATATACTACCTACATGTGGATTAGATTGGTTTCAAATTCAATTCATTCATTTTGTTATGAGTGCCATTTAAATGAAGTAGGGGGTGCTGCCAGGTCTCGAATGTTAATTTATAATAATAATACTATGTTGAACTATAGCTGTTACCGGATTTCCACCTCCAAAAAGTATAGACCTATTTTATCTGAAGTCTAAAGTTGAAAAAGATAAAATGTAACATCCATGTACAGTAAACAATTTAAGAATGCACTATCACTATCATGTTTTGAATTAATATTAATCTTTTAATTTTTTCTAAAAATACAAAAGACACATGATATTCAACTTGTTTTAAATATTAATAAAAAAAAACCCAAAACAACGTTCAACGATTCGAGTATCAAAATGTAGGCCTATTTTGGTAAACAATAAACAAAGAAAAGAGAAAGGTACATCAATCTTTTTCTCAGATTTGTATTCCACATTTTGTTCCATTATTCATAAATTAATTTCAGTATTTATTTATGGGGTTTTTTTGTTAGTAAAATTTGACTAAAGAGAAAAACAAATAAAGCTTTAAGATTTGTTCTAAAAATCTTAATCAAGTAAGAACCCACTCAAGAATTAATATCTGCTTTATTTTTAAGGCAGCATGTGTTTAGAAATTCACTTTTGGTTTCAAATGAAAGGTTGTCCACAATACTTTGTACTTTACATTTATATTCAAGCCCTGTGTAGTAAAGTAAAGAGGAAAATACAGTAATTTTCGAAAAATAAGCCAGCCGCTCTGGACTATCACTGCCACACCTCATGATTTTTTACTATAAGCTGTACCTCATGATTTTTACTATAAGCTGCACCTCATGATTTTTACTGTAAGCTGCACCTCATAATTTTTACTATAAGCTGCACCTCATAATTTTTAAAAGAAAAACACATTTTTCCTAGGCTACTCTGGACTATAAGCTGTAGGACTCGAAGGAATTAAAATACCGGTAGACAACTTGTGACAATTGTTTTCGAAGTTTGAAGTTTGAAGTTTGAAGTTTGAAGTTTGAAGTTTGAAGTTTGAAGTTTGAAGTTTGAAGTTTGAAGTTTGAAGTTCGAAGTTTGAAGTTTGAAGTTTGAAGTTTGAAGTTTGAAGTTTGAAGTTTGAAGTGTCTCAAACTATGTGATGTATAAAGTACAATGTAAACTTCAAATTAAATCCAGCATTGACAGGGAAATGAGTTGTGCTCCGTTGAGTGTAAATTCTCTCCAACGCCATCTAACCTATTACTACTATTCTGTTATGTTGCGGATATAAACAATTTGTTCCAGTGAACATTTAACACTTGTGTCGATTGACTGACAATCAATCAAAGAATAATATAAAAAATCCTATGATGAGGTGCATTGGACTATTAGCTGCAGGGAAAACGGCCAGAGAAAAAAGTTGCGGCTTACTGGCTTACAGTCCCAAAATTACGGTGAAGTCCCTTTGTTGACATCGAGGTGGCCAATAGAACTAGAACTGTCATTTATCTATGCTGTTGGTTGCTATAGGTTAGCAGAACAAGTGACATTTACATTATCCTGATAACATACCAGTTTGTTACAGATTTATAATGAGCAATTAGCATAGTGATTACCAAGTTGAGAGTAAGGAAAATGATGTTACACCCAAGCCGCATTGTTTGACTTAGTACTAGTATCAGAACATTGGGACCCAAATACTCAGCCACCCATTGAACATGAATATAACAAATGTATGAGTTTTTACCTTTCTATATGGCTGCAATCACACTCATGAAAGTAAACAATACACTTTATATTATTATCATACGCAAAATCATCAGTAATTTATGTCTTTTAAATTAAAAAACACTTATGAGTATTTTCAGCAACAAGTGAGACAACTTATATCTTCTAGAATTTCATTTTGGTCTTTTCCTCACAACATAATTCCTTCCATAAATCTAATGGAAAAAGTTTCTAAATTTCGTACAAATAGCCTAATAATATTACTGTTTAATAAGGACATTTCTCCAACAAAATTAGAGAAATTGAGCTGAAGCAAAGAAAATTTTGCAATATTTGCAGATCCTTTATTCTGGCTTTTACTTCGGATTCAACCAAATTTCAAAGGAATAGAAATTGATTGGAGAAAGTCCTATAAAATTATGATACAATGTTGGTGAAAATTTAGCTTCTGAGAAAACTTACTGAAAGTTTGTGAGTTTTTTTTTTATTAGCATTATAATTATATGAGCATAAATTTTAGAGAGACTTTTGCACGAGTAAAGTATGACAATATGTCCATTAAAACGCTTTTTAAAATGTGGTAAAGTAATAAGAGGCAAAAACATAATTTGAAGCATTTCTTATAGAAAACATTGGTGGCATGCTACCCCTTGCACAGAGAAATGAAATGCCTTCTTCATTCAAGAAATAAATGAAAAATGACCCATGTTCCTCCAGAATCCTAAGCATTATCTCCCGGAAGACGTTCATGTTTGTAATATGTTCATAAAATGGTATGAAGAATAGCTTATGCCATGTTACGGAAAACAACATACAGTACAGCCTGTAAATGCAAGTAATAATATTATGACAAAAAATGCCTATGTACAAAATTAGAATCTTATTTAAGAGTGTGAAACAGTTGGAGAATCGAACTCTGGGGCCGGTTAGTTGAATACATTAATACAACAAATATGTCTGTTGGCATTAAGAATATTAAAATTTAAATGATTTTTTCAGGTTGTAATTTTTATGGCGAACAATATTATGCAAAAACTGTTATTCAAAATTTGTGTCTCAACTAAAATTCTCAAAGCTTTTCATTGTAAAATTTTAAAATGTAAGGCAAAGCTCTGAATTCTAAATCATGGAACATTAAAGTAAGGTACATGTATATGCGCTCTTGAGAGTGGGTCTGGCCTTTTCTTTACCTAACTCCTCCACGGCTCGCTATTTCTATTGTAATATTCTTAGAAATAGAATTCAAGGCCTCAGATAAAGAATAAAAGTAAAAAGTTATGATGTACATAATACAATCTATGGACAGACTGGGTTCATAATTCAATTTTCAAAATTCTCTGTCTCATTTCATTATCAGTAAGTTAACATTAAAAGTATATTAATATATTGTATTTATGTTGGAAGTTAAAAAAATACAAACATTAAAAACAGACTAAAAAAGTTTGTTGAATAAAATGTCAGGCATGACTATTTTCGGTTGGGAAAGGCTTACATAGCTTGTGTGACTGAGAGCTTTGAAACAGGATAAGACTTACAGAAGAAAATGAAGTGATAGAGATATTTATAAAATAAATATATTGTGTTGCCTTTATAGAAATTGCCATACTTAGACACAAGTTGGACCTTTATTTAGAAGCAATTTTAGTAGTGCAACTATTTTCAATAAGTATGTTAGATTTATTCTCAGTATATTTATGAATTTGTCAATATCAATATAATTGAGAATGAGATTTTCAAGAGAAAATCATTACTTCATAATGATCTATACAAAGATTGAAAAGGAATTGTACGAGGATCTTAGTCTTATTAAGAAGGAATTTTTATTCTTTACAACATGGACTCATAGAATACGTCTATGGCTAGTTTGCAATGCAGTAAACTTTTCTTACACGCGTTTCTTCAAATCTGAATGGAACAACAAAATCCAGCAAAAAAACTACAGCACCAAACCTAAATTAAAATCAAATTGTATTTAACATATTTAACAGCAACACAAAAGGTAAAGAAATATATGATATATTTCAGCTAAAAAGTAGACTCTAGACATATATAGTTCAAAGGTTAAGCTTGAAGTAGAAAGTATGGATAGGCCTATATAACATAAACCTACTAAAAATGTTTTATTTTACCCCCGTAAGTTTTCTACAAGGACAGGCAAGAAAGGTAAATGAGAACAGATAGAATCAGTATTAAATATGGTCAGCCTAATTCAGATAAATGTAAGATGAAATAACCACTGAGTAATGAGAATTTTAAAGCTTTGATATGCGTGTATTTCTATAATTTTTAGACTGTTGGATCATTCAGGGCCTAAATCAAAATATGTAAAATACAAGCAGAATGAAAAACTAAACCTGCAATGTCAGAGTTCAAATCTCATCAATTCGTGAACTGCCAAATAATTTGTAATATCAATCCTTGATGGATTTAAAAGTGAAAAAAAAATACCTTGTATCAAAAAAAAAAAAAAAAAAGGAGTATTATGTTCATGATAATTTAAGCAAGCACATCAAAAACTACAGTTCAGAGTGAAGAAAAGAGTAGGCCTACTTAATAACTGCATCCATTAATCACTTCATTGAAAATTAATAGTAGTAGTGGACCAGAATTCTCATTTTCTTACATGCTTAAATCAAAAGCAGCAACTGCATGCATAGTCTAACAAGATATTATGAAAAGCAAATGTTTTTCAGCTGAAGATCATTTAGTGTTTTCATTGGTACCAATTGCACACCATTTTATTGCTAAAGCAAAAAAAATGCAGTGGTGTTTGCAAATGTTTTGGAGTTGAAGATGAAAAATTACAACCCCCAAAAATCTTTCAATACATCGGACCATCAATCTATTTTAATTAATAAGAGATAATAAGGTTACTTTGTTTTACAGGTATCAACTATGTAAATAAAATATTTTGAGTGATCTGCACACCCTCCAGTCTCCACTGTACGTTTGAGAATGCCTGGGGTCATAGTCTCCCATACAACCATGCCCCAGTTGGAGAAGATGACCATCAAGTTGTTATTGAATGATTTTGAATATGATCATAATCTTTTCAAGTTTCATCCTGCTTCAGATGCCAAACGAGGGAGGACAGTTGAATAAGTGGCCCAGTCTTCGCCTCGGTAAAATTATATTATTCAAAACAGTCTTTTAAGGTATTCTATAGTCTCAAACAAATTTTCATGAAAAGTGAAATTCTATGGCCAATTTTCATTGTGCAAACTTGTACTGAGCGAGACAATGCAAAGAAGATCCTCCTCAGGCGGGTGTTTTGGCCTTTAACTTCTGACACCCTCGGGAGACTAGGCCACACTGAGGTCATGACTCCCAGTGCCCTGGCACTGCCT
>JAOYNN010232089.1:0-14172 GCA_025770095.1 Goniobranchus kuniei
CCCCCCTCCCCAGCAAATTCTCATTAGTTACAGCCCCATCTAAAAAAAAACCAAACCAACAAATTCTCATTAGTTACGGCCCCGTCTAAAAAAAACCCAACAATTTCTCATTAGTTACAGCCCCATCTAAAAAAAAAAAAAGAACGAACAAATTCTCATTAGTTACAGCCCCATGTAAAAAAAGCCCAACAAATTCTCATTAATTTTCTTGATACCTGTCTCCAAGAACAGGAATATTTCTGGTAAAGTATCCTTTATTCAATTTGTAGGAAAAGCACAGCAGATATAGGTGGGTCTATAATTTAAATATTTGCTGTAGATTAGGTTGATTTTTCTATTTATTGAACAGACCTTCCTCCTCCCCACTAATCCCATAGGGTTGCCACTGTGGGTGTTCTATCTCCGGTCAGCCTTTAGAATGCATATTCTTCCTTCATCAATTGCTAACATATCTTCCACAATTCAATCCATATACAGTCAAGTCTCGTTAATCCGGATCCTTCCGCTTCCAAAACAGATTTCCAGATTATCGAATTTTCGAGACTATCGAATCAGCAAATAAGGTCATCTCTAATGAGCATCTATAATGTCTAACATCATTCATGCATCAATGCACTCGATTAAGAAGCTAGAGCTTGTGACCGTTGACCATTGTGACGTGATATTGCTTCACTGAAGGGCAGGGTCATTAGATGCACGAGCAGCGGCGGACAACTTGAAAGGTAAACCAATCACACTTGACATGGGCGGTGACTAAACATCACGTCACAATGCTTATCATCACTCGTGTCGATCATTTCATGCATAGATATTGGCTGATAACTTAATGATGATGTCGATTGCACTTTCCCAAGAAAAAGCCGACCAGTTGACCAGCCATTGTCATTCGTTTGTGACGGTCTAGATTGGATTGATATTGATGACTTGATTTCCCTTTCAATTAAATTCACCAGACTCTGGACCAACTTTTACAGACATCTATACTAGAGTTGATCTAGGCGACATGAGTAAAAAGTGTTCCAAGCAGTGCAATTTGAATGAATAAACGAATTAAACAAAGAGTAATAATAAAACAAAACAAAAACAAAAACAAAAAACTAACAAACATACAAATAAAAAACTTATTAATGGGCTTTCATTCATTCACCAATACTATGAATTCAAACTGCCAAACCAAAGATATAAACAGCCTGGTACAACCATTTGTAAGCCCACTACTTAATATTTTGTTAAAAGCCTTGAGTTCATACATAAGTGCATCATTTATGGCAGCGAAAATACTAAAAACAAAGGTTTTTGTGAAGCAAACTAAAATAAAAAAACCCATCCAGATTACTGAGGCAAAAACTCTTTATTTTATAGAATATGCCCCAAACATATGCACCCTAATCGGGAAGTGTGAATTTCCGGATTAACGGAGACAAATAAGAAAAAATCTGTCCCACGTTTGACAGTCCGGATAAATGTGGTTTCAGGATTAACGAAGACTGGATTAATGAGATGTGACTGTACCTACTCATTGGTCTTCATTTATTTCTTTCACCAGACAAGGTTTCCTAAACACCATCTTGCCAATATAAAAGTAATGATGACATTTATATAGCGCACATTCCATGGCGTAGCCATGCTCAAGGCACTTTATGATGACATTTTACTCCCCTGACCAATAGCAACACAGAACATTTAGAACAAGACTAGCTGCCTGTTAAGTGCGATACATTTCTTCAGACAGAGACAGCGCTGTCTTAATGGCCAGGAACTCAATCACACCTGAATCGAGTGTGCCTCACCCAAGACATAACGCCAATGACTTGCGGTTATAAGCCTGACTGTACACCAGCGAGGCTCCAACCCATGCGGTCACACAAGCTTGTACTGACCATGGTGAATGCTTCTTGACTCTCGACTCGTGCGGAAATGTGATCACCCCTTAACCACCGATGCCCACAAGGATATTCCCTTCATCTCTCCTCTGCATATGCCCAAACCATGTCAGTCTATTTAGTCTCTCATCTTTCCCCCGAACCTGTCAGCCTTGGCATGCTCTCTAATATTCTCAATTTTTATCTGGTCCACCTTCATAACATCCTTTGAGATCCGCCCTCTCAACCTTCATCTCCCGCAGATTTCAAAAGCCACAATTTCTACGCCATATACAGTAGTTACCGGCTAATTGGACGCTGACTAATCGGACATTCCACCATACTGGACGTTTTATCCGTGGAACATTTGTTTTTACTATCAAAATCACCCCTCTAATTGGACGGTCCAAAGACAAGAATTTCGTCTAATTGTACATTTAGATTTTGGAAGGATGCAATGCCCATTAAGTTTTGAAAGTTATTCAAGAGCCAAAAAGAATCTTAACTATGCGTATGAATGGCCTATTGTGTTCCACAATGCTTAAGATATGGAGTTTGCCTTTCACAGGTTTATTGGTGCGTGATAGTGTTAATAGCTTAGCCATCAATAACTCCCGCAGGGTATGAAAGTTCTCAACCATACCGTACTGCATCGGCCAAATTGATTGTTGGCCAATCACGTCTCATCCAAGCGTCTAAGTGACCACCCCCCCTTGACCCATCATTCTCATTAGTCTTCCCTACAGAGCCTATGTAACTTTATGGCCCTCCCACTGAGTGGTCTGGTTAAGTTTGGTGAGACAATGATCGTTTTTGTTTCATTTGCCTTGTTGGTCTGCTGGAATCCTGGGGCTTTTGTTTGCTCAACTGGACATCTGAATTAGTGGGTAGGTAACTCTGTCTCTGATAAATTTTATTGCAGTTAAATGTGCATGTTGACACAAAGAATGAGGATGCCTCTCTGTCTTAGTAATAAACAGACGCTCATGTGTGAATATTGTACGCTACATGTGATGGGCACTCTCTTTTTAAATTTGTCACCCTTTGATCATTTTATTGCAGTTTCATTTACACGTTGACTCGAAAGATTAAAGGGGCATCTCTATCTTAAACATTAGATAGGTGCACATATTGATTGTCTATACGTTTAAAGAATGCATAATCGAGAACAATAAGTCATGCTTTGTGGTGAAAGCCAGAGGGTGTGTCCAACTTTACCGAATTTAAAGTCTCATTATCTCTGTCACGTGATGGATTTGACAGATGGACTGATGCAGCTCTTCAAACTACCACCCAATCAGTCATTGCCTAGCAAGCATCAGCAATTTAACCAACAAGATGTCTAGACCTGGCAATGACTTGGAGAAGAAACTGAAAATTATTAAAGAAATAGAACAGGCTGTAGTGAAACCTAATTTTACTGCCATTGATAAACAGTTTGAAGTGAGTAGACAAACAGTTGCAAGGATTGCTGAATCAAGAAAACAACTGAGAGAAGAGGCCAAGAAAGGGAATTTATCTATCAAGCGAAAATATCCATTTAAAGAGGATGAAGTCGATTCTGCCTTGTTCCTTTGGTTCAAAGCCAAGCTGTCACAGAATGCGAGATTAAATCGGCCCATACTTAAGGAGAAAGTCATGGAATTTGCTCAGGAGATGGGGCTTGAATTTGAGCCATCTGACAGCTGGATTAGCCAATCCACTGCCAGATACAATCTGAAATTTAAACGTGAACATGGCGAAAAACAAGCACTGGATGATGGGGCTGCTCACTGTTTTAAAGAGACGCAACTGCTGCATTTGGTTAACTGGACGTTTCGCCTAATTGGACGTTTTCGCTGCTAAACCAACGACCATCCAATTAGCCGGTAACTACTGTAGTACAATTTTTTGGACAGAGACAATGTTGTTGACGGACAGGTACTCATTTTACACCTGAGTGTCGTGAGAAAATGTGAATAAAGAGCCTTTTCCAAGGACTCAACTTCGCATTGCCCCCAGAGGAATTCGAACCACGACCTCACAGTCAGTCGGCCGAACTGTCTACCACAGACCATGAAGCCGCAAAGTCTGTATAATTTTACTAACATCATTGTAAATCACCAAAGGCATGACTGCACCTTGGGAACAGTGCTTAGCAAACATCATCTTTGCTTTACTTTTACTGCTACCAGTGTAGCTACTTGCATAAACAATGGCTTTACAGTGTGTCCCCAAAAAAATTTGCAGGCAGGTACAGCAAGCTGCTTGTGTAAAAAAATGGTTTAGGCTGATTGAAAAAATTTTTCCTGAATTGTTTGCTCTTTATTTCATAAAAATTGGTATAGTGAAGCAGAAGATATACCCAAAATAGTGAGGCATGGTCAAGCGCTAATTAAATGACATTACCAGGCTGGCCACTGGGTGATAAGTTTTATCAGAAGACTAGATCATTTTATCAGTTTGCAGTGGATGTCATTGCAAATTTAAGTTTAAGTTATCGATAGGTTGGAGAGATGAGTTGATTTTCATTTTTACTTTGTCATCTTCATTGTTTTCTTGTTGACATTAGTTTGAATTGAATTTTCTCAAAAGCTGATTCATTTTACTGCTGTGCTCATCTTCCCTCATCCATTTACTTGGCATTGCATGAAAAGTGGCCATCTAAAGGACCATGCTTCACTAGAATTGATATAACTTCGGCTTACATGGATCGATTTGATTGGGATGCAGTTCAATCAACTCGTTATAAAATTTTCTGCAAGAAACTTTGTTTTCAACAGAGTGCCATGGGCCGTACCTGCTTTGCATTTTTTTTGGACACCCTGTATTATCTAACAAAACAAATTTGTCTAATGGATTTATTTATTTTTCTATCTTTTATGTAAAAGACATCTTGTGTAAGAAACCAAATTGTTTGGTCACCCATTTGTTTATGATCTCTACTCACCCCTCCGCATGAAAGTTTGAATGTCATGACAAGTTTTATTAGTGTTACATTTTCCCCTAATGGACTTACAAAACTTTGTCTCCAAAAATACATGGTAAAATAACAAAGTTGAATTGATTTTGACTGAAATATCTTCTTTGGGCCACAAAGAAGTAAGTCAAGATCACCAAAACAATTGTTTTTCCCATTTTCTTAATAAATAAAATTTCTGATTGCTTTTGACCAGTTTCAAAGAGTCATATATGAATTGTTGTTGTTTTTGTTTTTTTTATCCCTTTGTAATTCATAGTGATTAATGTTGCCCCAAGACCTTTACCTGTAGCTCCAAGAAACCAAGCCCAACAGGTTCCAGCTCATCAAATGCAACAAAAAATGAGTCAGAATCAGAACTTTAACATGGGACCATTAGGAGTACCTGCAGCCTTGGACCTGGCAGGTCGTGACAGGTATAGCTACAATATGTAAGTTTCATTTTGAAGAGTGAAACTTCATAATGCTCTGAAGTATTTCCTGGCTTTGAAGGTGGCTGGTTCATTTCATTGCTGTGTGTATTCTTCACCCTTTTTATTTTCTTTGTAGAATACAATGTGAGAGATTGCCATAGTTGGTAAGTTGATATAGCAAATGTTTAAGCAAATGTCCGTATTTTATATGACTTGAAAGTAAAAAGTCTTTCTATAACACAAACGCATCATATACTGGGAAAAGAAAAAAAATTAGCTTACTTTTTATAAAGATCTGAACGGTCTCCTTTGGAAGATAAGGTAAGATATGCTTTTACTCATGTTGATGGAAAACCCACTGTCAGTTGAGAATTGCGACAAAAATTTAAGAAAGATATGAAAACCATGATCCAGCATTTAATTGTAATAATCGGTGCCTTTAAAATGTGACAATGGCCACATCAATCAAAAGATCGTAGTAATAATGTAGTAGTCAAAGATTGTACTAAGTAATATAGTTAAAAAATTGATGATTTTTCAATGTTTTCATGTAGAAACATTTCTTTTAAGAAAAGGATAGTCAGAACAGAAAGTAAAGTCAAGAGGTGCTTTCATATAATTATCTTTGTCTATTTGTACTGTTAAAGGTTAAACAATTATATTCTCCTAAATACAGAGCTTTTTGAAGATGAACTATCAATTTCTCATAAAACACACTTTTGTGTTGTCCTGATATTAATTTCATTATTGATGAAAAGGAATCTAAGGATAAGATAACTTGGTTTCACTCATTTGCTTGGCGTTTTGGAAACGTTGAAACATATTTCAATTGTTGTGTTCATTTCCATGGCTATCACTTTTTCAACCATCTTGTATGGTTTAATTGCACAGAGAGCTGCAGAAAATATATTGTCAAAATGACAATAGATAATGTGAAGATTGAATACTTCTTATACAATTTTAAGATTCATTAAATTGAAACCAAAACTTTGGCCGTCTCTCAATGTTCCTTACTTACATCTATCTTTTGTCTTCTGCACTTTCACTCAGCAGCCTTTCCTAAGCGATGTGGTTTTATTGTGGTGGCTTTACTAAAGTGTCCAGCTGAGATTTATTCTATTTGCAGTTATGACTCTTATGGTTTTCATTACAAAGATTTAAGGATGAAACAGTATTTTCATTTTTAAGCCAAAGCTCTTGAATGAATCAAAAAGACACTTTTCAAATTGTTCCTTCAACACAATTATCTACCACCATGCTTGTAATATAAATAATCTTTGTGCAATCAATAAGTATATCTTCTTAGTTTACTTTTGTCAGTGCATTGATTGAGGGGGGAATCTGGACTCAAGCATTGTGTTTACATTCAAAGTTTTCCTTAATTTGAAACATGTACACATTATTTTGTATCTTTTACATACTTTTAGAACCTGTGTTTTTTTCTGCACATAGATATTTTGTTCCCCCTGGTAATTACACACCAGAACTCCAATATCTGAAATGAGCTTTTAAACAGGAAGGTCAGTTAGTCAAAGTGAAAATGAAATTGCATTTTAATCTTATTGTGTTAGAATTGACATTAAGAGAAAGAAAGACTTATTACAGAATGGATTGAATTTTATTTCGTTTACTTTCTTTGTTACCTCAAGATTAGATGAGTATGAAGAAAGCCTTTGAACTATTTTGTAATGTAAATCAGTTTTCCAGGTACCTTAATAGTCTGCACATTTGCTGTTCTTTTTGTTTTTGTTTATTGTAACAATGCATTCCTTTTTTGTTTGTTTCTTTTATGATCAGATATAGAGAAATTTTATTATGCTTTACCATAAATGTAGCTTTTTTTCTTCCTTCAATTGGTTGAACCCTGCCTTTTCAGCTCAAATTAATGGTCATTTGTTTTTACTTTACTAAACAAATTCACCCAACTATTATAGTGTATATTTTAAATACCCATTAAATTAAGGCTCATAATTTAAATGTGCTCCCTGCATTTTTGTAGAACTTTCTACCCAATATTGGATATTGCTTTCATAATGGCATCTGTTATTTATGAATATCTATTAGTTGATAGCCTTATTTATTGTTCATTTCATTGCCTTGAATTTATGGTGCTTTTTATATGCAGACATTTGTATTAAGCAGGAAATTATTGAAGACATTTCAGTACCAAATTGTAACTCAAGAAGTTCTTGATTGCCATCTTGAAACTTAATTTGAGTAAAAAACACTCTCTTGCACCCACATTAACATCAATGAAAATTGAACCTTCTCTTGAAGTTGAGTCATATCATGAAATTTCTTGTCATTATTCTCAGTATTGGTTTTAATTTTGATCTTCTTAAATAGGCAGAAAGGTGCACAGGCAGCTCAGAGGGCTCGTGTTGTTGAAGATTATATGGAAAGACAACGACAAGCAATGCTTAATAAAAAGAGAGCACAGCATGACCTTTACGGGGTAAGTGAATATAAGATCAGAAATGGGTTTGCACTGTTTGATACCTTTCTTTCTCAAAGTATAGCTTTGATTTACATATACATATAAATCTGAAAAATGTTTGTCCTCTGATGCCTGTTATAAGACAGATTTTATTTCCATTGAATCTCTTCCAATTTCTTTGATAAAGGTATATTTATGATTCTCAATCTCTGCTTTGGCTCTTTTAGAACCTTGTCTTTTTGTAAAGCATTTATAGTTCAGGATCTGCTTACTGAAATTATTTTGATATTAACATATTTGCAAGATTATTATGTTATGTAAGGATTGGCAAATTGTTATGTATATATGTGTGTATTTTGTTCATCTGTTGCAAAAATGTCTATGATCCATTAAGAATATTATTATAATCGTAAGACTCATAGTGCGATCTGATTGTTTCTTTTTACATCACATTCCCCTTTTGCCCATTATTTTTTCTATTTTCTCCTCAGTATCGACCACCATCAGCAGGTCAACGAACCCCAGTGCCTGCACCAAGTAAGTTCACAAATCTTGTCATACATTTTTGTTTCTTTCTGTCCATTACATTTTTCATTTCATCTAGCTCAGACTCAGTGTGGTTATGGGGTGAAGGCATTGGACTTGTAACCGTGAGGCTTCGATTCCGAGGCCACGCCGCGCCTGGCGCTGTTTAGTCTTTGGGAAAGACTATTCACACACATTTCCTCACCCCACCCAGGCGTTGTTGAGTACCCGATCATAGACAGAGGAGGATCTTGTCAGTATGCTAGAGCAAGTGCGCCTGTAAAATGGCTGCCTCTCTGTACCCTCCACATTGAGTTGAGAGGGTGTTTAGTTAGAAAAGGCCTGTCGGGGAACATTTGTAAAGCTCTTTGAGCACACAGTAGATTTAGCACTATATAAATGCTTAGATTCATCAGTGACTTGATTACAATGATATATTTAGCATGAGCGTAGTTTTAAAGAGAATCTAAGGATATGGGGTGAGAGTTACTGACCCCACATAACAATTTGGGTAATGTTTATCAAGCACATTGTCTCTAGCACAGATTGATTTAGAATAAAAATGTTTTATTAATGCTTGAGGCAAAATTGTACATATAAAATGTCAGGTGTTGAAAAGGAAAATGTTCTTAGGATGTGCTGATTGTAAGAAACTTGGTTTTGTACTTTTGATATTCTTATTCCTTTCTTTCTTCTTTTTGTTTTGAGTAAAACTTACTATGTAACTTTAAAACTTTTTCTCTGACAAGAAATGGCTATTTGATTCTTTATAAAAGTCATTTCAGCATGAGTAGTTTGAAGTACTATCTTTTGTATTTTATTATTTGCAGATAGAGGTCCAAGCCCTGGCCCCAGGGGAAGAGGTGGTGCAGGTGATGGTGGAGGCGGTGGTCGTGGCGGAGGTGGCGGTGGAATGTTTGGGAGAAATAAAGATGAACAGGTAATTTCAGGCAGTTGTGAAACATGAAGGCTAAATACTTTTTTTATTTTATTTTAAATAAGATATCTAGTTGTCTCATAAAGACGCAAGACATTTTAATCATAAAATGGTTCTTCTTAGTCATTGAAATGATTGTTTTTTATTTTTAGATTTTGCAAGTTTGTGTCAGTTTAAACCCTGGAAAAATAAGGGATTGAAATGAGCAACTAAAACATTCACCAATTAATACATTTTGATACATATTGAATGACTTTTAATAGTGTTGTTGTTTTGCATAAAAGTTCTAGAGGAATAATTTTGAGTTTTCCATTTATAAGAAAAGATTGCATAATATATACATATTAGAGAAATTTACCACAACAAAATGTTTCAACTTAATAAAGGCTTAAATTCAGTTTTCATGGTTAAGAGTATATAACTGGCATGTATGAAAACATCAGTGACATAAGTCATGTAAGATGCAGAAAAAGAACAGAAAAAGCACATCTATGGCTGGAAATTGTTAAAGATTTACGTGCCAAGGGTAGATGACCTCAGAGATATTATATCATCAATGTGGAATTCCATCGACCTTACTTGTTTTCATAAATCTTGAAGGAAACACATAAGAAACTGATGCAAGTTTTCATTTGGAAATTTTCATTCCTCCTCTTGGCTGGCTTAGTATTAGGGTTGCCATAGTGGATGTTTGGTTTCCATCTAGTCCTGTCCAGTATGCCCTTCTCTCGCTCACCAACAGTATGCTATGTGAAATATTGACTTGCATGTAAAAGGTATATTAGTTTTGTGCTTTTGTTTTTCTTTTCCTAAAACTCTCTTGAAAATCAAATTTGCAGTGATGTAATATTGTTTGTGTCAGAATAAGAATATTATATTCCAACAGAGATTTGGATCTTGATTTGTGAATGTTTATGTGTCATTAATAACATTTTTTGCTATTTTCTAATTTTGTTTTGCCCTAGGACTATTTGGAAAAGTTGAGGCAAATTCGGGTTCAAAATATGAAAGACAGGAGAGCCATTATGGGTAGAGGCAGTCCAGCAGACGAAAAGGTAATATGACACTGGCACACATTTAATGTTATTCTGTTTGACTTTTTTTTCTTGGCACCTTTTGATTTATTCCTCTATCGAGAATTTAAAAATTTGTTGTTAAAATTTATCTTCCTGGTTTCAGCATTTAGAATTGTTGCAGATAGTTTGAGTAGAAGAATTGATGGCCTTCAATATCAAGTCTCAGATGATTTTTAAATGGTATTTTCTATTTGTTCGTATTCTATCACTGTACTTTTCTTTTAATGAAAAACATAGTTGCCATTCTTTCTATTCTTTTTGTGAGTGAAGATTGGGGATTGTCATAGCATTGAAATTTGTTTCATGGTTTTCTTTTTTTTATAATTGTCTTTTTCTACTTTCATTTTGTTGTTTTGTTGTTTTTTTTTATTTTGATTTTCTGTCACTTCAAAATTACTTTGTTTTTTTAGAAAGCACAAGAAGCTGAAGAAAGGAAAAGGAAATCTGAGGCTCTTAAAGTGAGTTTTATGGTACAGTTGTCACAGTTCGTGTTGAGTTTTCCCTTAGTTTTTCTCTTTCTTGGTTTCCTTTCTATTTATTTCTCTTCACTGTTGGCTCAGATGAAAATAGAAAGATTGAATATCATTGGGTAATAACATCCATTACTTGAACTAATGATATAAAAATTTACTTTGACTTCCAGCTGACAATAGATTGCCAAAAAGAAATTAAATTGAATTTTTTTTTTTTCAAGGACAATGTTATTGGTCTATGTAATGTTTATGATATTAGGGTCTGTGAAGAAACAAAATTATAAAAACTGAGGGTTACTTCATCAACTTTTGAAATTTTGAAATAGGGAGGCATTCGTTCACCTTTATGTAAGCATGTTTTAAAGACTGTACGCAGAAGAAATGTCAGCAGTAGAATTAATAAAAAATATGATTAGAAGTACATTTGAAGAAAACAGTTTAAATGTATTGATGTTTTTTATTTAACCCTTAAAACATGTCATAAATTTTATCCCCATGTTTTACAGAACCAAGCAGAAGAATGGGCTGACAGAAAAAGGAAGGAATTAGAGAAAAAGCGAGTTGAACTGCTGAAGGTTGGATCACTGTGTAGATTTTTTTTACTGTAACTTTAAAGCTGATTCTAAGGTTATATGCTATTGTCAAAGTTTTTCATTCTATTTTTAAAGACATTCGAAAAGTCATAAACGTTTGGTCAAAGTTTTGTTTTTCTCTCCTCAAGAATCCTGTTACTGTAAGAAAGACCTCTTTTGAAACGGGTTACTGTTTTGATTTTGTTAAATTTCATCTTGAAGTACATGTGCTTGAAAACGCTGCCACTCTTTTTTAGGCAAATACATTCACCTGTTAACCTGAAGGTGGGACTGGCTGTTAAAGGAAAAAAGTATTTGATTAAATATCACAGTGATAGGTGTGCGTGAGAGGAACTTTGGCCAGACAAATGATTGGTTAGAACCAAGAATATAATAATTATGCCATTCATTGTTAAATGAACAAGGTTGGCTTTTTCATTCAGGGCCAAGGCATTTCACCCAGCCCATCCCCGGTGCACAGCCCAGCTGTTCCCATGACTGGAGCTCTCCATGTTATAGGAGCTGGTGAGAAGGCAGGAAATTCCCCAGTACTTGCAGATGGAGAGGCTCAGTAAGTGGATTTGGTTAACAGACCTGTAGGAAGTCCCTTTTATCTTTAATTACCCTTTTTTTCCAATTCTCATTTGTATTTGAAAGCTTGGTAAAAATGGTGTAAACATTCATAAATCTACTGTTAATCATTTTGGATAATGTCTCACATTAAATATGTTACTAGTAAGTTTGGAAGTGTTTATGAAAATTACAATTTATCTACTAAAATAATTATTAAAGAGATCATTATATTAATGATTATGATAATGATTTTAAGAAGTTTATTTTTATAGTACCAATTTCTGACATAATTTGGTACAGAAAAGAGAATAAAAAAGCTTGAGACATTGATAAAGTTGAAGAAACTGATGCAAGAACAAATTGTTGACTTGCTTTCTACCACAACAAATATAAGCTGTAAAGTATTTGATAAATGTATGCTAGTTGAAAGAACCTGATTTCTGTCGTATTTAGTAATACTTTAAGTTCTTGTACCAAATGGTCTTCAACTTTCTTGAACTACATAAAATTCCATTCCACTGGATTATTTCAACATCTTACAAACATAGCAATGAATCATGGAATGTCCTCATCCTTTTTATACAGTTATCACTGCACAGTCAAAGCTGATTGTTAAGCTGGTTTTGCTAACTTAGTGAACTTGATGCGGAGAAAACTTATTTCAAATAGGAATTAATTTGATTTCAGAGCTCCAGTTCAATTGACAAATGCAATGCAAAATATTGGTGCTGTTGCTGCCCAAAGTGCAGAGTCTGAGAGACCCAAGTAAGAAGAAATCAAACCTAATAGATGTCAAAGTTTTCCTTCTGCAACTTTTTGTTTTGTGTTGTTTTGTTTTATTTTTTATCATCATGTTGATGTCCATATTACAGAAGAATACAGAACAGGATGAGGAGCTGTAGGGAAAAGTAAATATGACAGGCAGGCACCTAGAGGCTATCTTGGGTGGAAATACGAATTTGATGTATCTGTCTGTTTAGGGAGGGGCGGGGTTCAAAATTCTTCCCTCTCTTACTTTACAGTAAAATCACATAAAAATTTGGGATTTTATTGATGAATCCAAGAACTTGAAAAAATTCCAATAACGAGGATATGATGGATACTTTTGTTTTTAGTCATAATTAAAAAGGAGAGGGCAGAAAAATTCATTACAAATAAAATGGTCATCTGAAAAGTCATAAAGATATGAAAAGAATATGCTGTGTCATTTGCTGTGTTATCAGAATGACAACATAGTATATGGCATTGGTGTAGGCAATGAGTGGGATACAAATATAAAATGAATGGATGTAAATGTGAAAAGAGGTGTGAAAAAAAATTTTCATCATTTCTGAATTTGACAATTTATGGAAACTGACACTTGCCTTAGAGTAATGTGGGCAATAGATTCAGATCAATAAATACCTGTTGCAACCAAATTTGTACAAAATAAATTTGAAAATCTACACTTTGACTCCAAATTGCCATCCTTATCTTGAAGGTCTTCTCATATGAAGGTATAATAAATGCCAAAGATGTGCTTAAGAAAATACGAATTTGAGATTATCTCGCCATTTTGATTTGCAGGAGCACTCATCAGAAGAAGAAAGACAGTATATTGAAGAAATTGAATGACAGGGTAAGGACAAATTAAAGGCAAAGCAGTAGAATATTTTTGTTCTGTCACTTAAACTTTTTGGTGAGAGTTTCTTTTTAATGCTGCTTTATTCAATATGTTTTGTTTCTCTCTGTGTCTTCTTTTTGTACTGTTGTTTTCATTGTATTCTGACTTGCATGGAACAACCACCTAGAGTCATAGTGATTCATCTTAACTGGCCTTTCAATTATCTGAGTAATTTAGCTGCTGATAAATAGATTAATTAGACAATATGTACACAAATATGAATCAGAAGTATAATAGTATTGTGTGAATGAGCCACAAATCTGAAAAAATATTGTTTGTGTGATGCAACAAGATGATTGTTTGATAGAGTCAACTGGTAGAGTAATTCCTTTGTAAATGAAAAGGAATGAGAAAAACTGAACTTAAAGTGAATATGTAAATGAGATAAGAAAATTTATCTTCTTGTGTGCTTATTTCTCTGTTTCTCTCATTTTGATTTTTTTCTTATCATGAATTATGAGAACATCTTGTGCATCAAAGACATATCTCTCAGCCTTGTTCCAGCATAAAGTTTACTCTTTTCATTATTTCTTTAATTGTTTCTGGTTCTTAAATTACATCCTCCATAATGTATTTTGCTTTTTTTGTTCAATAAAAAAACTTTGCCTCTGTTTTTTCTCACCATCTCATTTCACCTTCTCAAATTTACTCAGGGTCCCTCTAGAGGAAAGTGGGGTACACC
>JAOYNN010232090.1:0-10565 GCA_025770095.1 Goniobranchus kuniei
CTCTCTCTCTCTCTCTCTCTCTCTCTCTCTCTCTCTCTCTCTCTCTCTCTCTCTCTCTCTCTCTCTCTCCCCTTCCCACTCCCTCGATTTCTCTCTCTCTCTTTCTCCCTCTCTTTCTCTCTCCCTCTATCTCCCCCTTCTCTCTCTTTCTCATCCTCTTTTTTTCCTCTCTGAAAAGTGAAATGCATGCATACGCACATACTATAGATCAAGGCCATTTATACTTTGATAATAACCAGATAGGCCTAGCCTTCTACAATCACATTAGGGGCCCAAAGATGAAATGACATCCTTGACCTTTGACTTTTAAAAAAACAGAAGTCATCAACAAGTGTGTCAAGTGATGGGTGATGGCCACATTGCGATGGTATCAATTGTACTGTCATAAGAGCAGCTCCTAGGCCCACCCTGTCAAACGACGTGGAACGATAAGAAGATGCCTCTTGCTTACCTGATGTAGGCCTAGGCTTTCACTAGGTAACCGTATAAGCCAAGGGGACTGTTATCAATGCGGCCCCCATTAGGCCTAAATTAGCCTACACTCCTCTCGCTCACGTTATGATTGGGAATAGGCCTAGTGATAGCAAAGTACTGTAGTACTATGTAATGCTCATTGGTGGCAGGATTGGCTATCTTATGTACAATGTAATAGGACTCCTAGACCTAGTAAACCACATTCCATTAAACCTGCAATGGTAGATGTTAGGCCCTATGTTCACTCTTTCATTGTTGTTCAAAGTTTACTAAAAGATGAATTCCACCCATTGACTTGTAGAATTCTAAGATCAGGGAGATCGGGAGGATAATCTCAATTAAAACCTCCAAGGAAATGTTCAGAAACTCATTCCTACCAACGGCTGTAAGGAATTATATCTGGTCATCAGATCAGAATTGAGATTGTCCTTACTGAACTCTGCTGATTACTATTAATTACTATTAACAACTTGCAACACTACGAATCTATTTGAACTGTGAAATTAGCCTCACCCAGTGTGAACGTGGGTGTATTAACAACTTGCAAGACTACGAATCTATTTGAACTGTGAAATTAGCCTCACCTAGTGTGAACGTGGGTGCGTATGTGTGTTTGAGAGGGTGTGTTTGTGTATAAATTTCACATATGTGTTAGGCTGTTTGAAGTAAATATGTCTACATTATAATATAATTATTTTGTTGCCATAAATGTGACTGCAATTTACATGTATGCGTATATAGGGAATTTTTTTTTTTTTTTTTAAATGTTATATTATATACGTTGTATATTTTTGTTTTCCTTGATCACACGGCGCTGTGAAAGCAAATTTCCCTTTGGGATGAATAAATTTCCTTATTTGACTCAGGGGGTGCTGCAGTACTGCAGTACTTAAAAGAATAATTGCGCCTGGTCCTTGACATTTTCCTGTGCCTACCTCACTTAACTCAGATGTGAATGAAAAGCAGGCCATTAAGACATGGCTGTCTCTGTCTAAAAAAATGTATTTGCGCCTAACAGGCTGTAAGTCTTGTTCTAAACGTTGTGTTGCTGTTGGTCAGGGGTGTAAAATGTCATCAAGTCCCATGAGCATGGTAACGTTGTGGAATGTGCGCTACACAAATGCCATCTTTACTTTCTTTCCTTCCACTCAAGATGCCTAAAAAAGATCCTTAGGCTATCCTATAAAGACAGGTTATAAAATGAGGGTTCCAAAAACAGATCAGAGAAGCTGTCCTTCAAGAAAAACATCTCAGAGAAAGTAAATACCATAAATCACCAAGTATAGCTTGCTGCAGTAAATGATAACAAGCACCCCCAATTACAGGAACAAAATTTTTGGAAAACACCGATACAAGCCAGATAGCATCAATTAAAAAAAAAAAATGTTTACTGACTTCTAGAAGCTGATATTTCTTCTGGTTGTGTCTGTCAAAATCCACTGCAAGCTGCCAATTTGTTTCTGTTTTGTTCACTATTCGAATTTCCTGTCATCATACAATGGGCTCTATCTCTCAGTGACTCATGAAAAGGTATTGATTTTTATATTTCTCTCAGCTCAAAATAAACAATTGGCTATCACAATAATAGCTTTATAACAATATCTTCACCAGAGTGAACAAAGTACAGGTATGATGAATAGAAAGTAGGGTGTGTGACGTTAGCAGTAAGGGGACATTACCACAATAATTATTCATTTACCTTCAATTTCCTTGAACCTGAAATTTGGTTAAAATCGGTGTTCAATCCCCATGATTTTAAGGATAACA
Organism: Goniobranchus kuniei; assembly: GCA_025770095.1. Taxonomy (NCBI): domain Eukaryota; kingdom Metazoa; phylum Mollusca; class Gastropoda; order Nudibranchia; family Chromodorididae; genus Goniobranchus; species Goniobranchus kuniei. The sequence continues at coordinate 2,242 of JAOYNN010232090.1, forward strand.
CACATACCCCACATTTGGAGGTCTAATTTTTTATGATAAGTTGTGTGCTATACACAATGATTGATGCTAAAACAAACTCAATATTTAGAGACATTAGACGAACATTTGAATATTTGGACCTGAAGACATTTTGCCTTTTGTATGTTGGTCTTATAAGATCACATAAAGAATATGCAAATGCTCTCTGGAACCCATATCTGAAGAAACAAATTGATTTTACTGAGAACGTGGAACAAAGAGCAACAAAGTTGGTACCTAGCCTGGTAGATTTATCATTTAAAGAACTTAAAAAGCTTAATTTACCATCATTATCTTTACAGAAGATCAAGAGGTTATATGATTGAAACTTACAAAATTTTAAGTGCTAAATACGACCCATAAGTATCAGATTTAGTACAAGTGTATGATCAGAATCAAAGCCACAATACCATGGGGCACCAGTATAAATTGTTGATAGGAAAATACAGTTAGATATAAGAAAATTTTCATTTTGCACTGGTATGCAGTATATATATATTTGGAATAGTCTGCCAGCAAAGGTTGTGTCATCCAAAAGTACCACAATTTTTTAACGATGTAAATACCAGAAGTGTCAGATTTATTACAAGTGTATGATCAGAATCAAAGCCACAATACCAGGGGGCACCAATATGAATTATCAATCGGAAAATGTAGATTAAATGCAAGCAAATATTCATTTTGTGAAACAGTATACAGCTTTTGGAATAGTCTGCCAGAAAAAGTTTGTCATCCAAAAGTACCACAATTTTTAACAAAGATCTGTTCTCTCCTGGATAGACCAGAATCAGTTTTAATGCTATGGGAGCAGATCAACCCAAGGCATACCCCTGAAGTACCAGACTCAGATGAAGAGGAAGAGGAGATGTTATTACTGGTTGATTAGGCCTTCTGCCATAATGAGATTTGCGAGAATATTATGTGACTAAATCATGAGAAAATGAAGATTTCAATGTCATGGTCACACCTGGCACTTGATTGAAAACCTCAGCAGGTTCCACTGCTGAGCAGTAAGCAGACATCGGTTGTAAGCTCTTGCCTGTATTTTGAATTTGAACCAAGTTTTGTGCATTTAAGGCATCAGGATGGCAAAACAGCATTCTGTCCAAGCTGAATGGCCTTTTACGCAACTTTTTTTGCAAGAAAATCATCTTGCTTTGGTCAAGATAACAAAATAGAAAAATCCTCCTACTTCATTTTGCTTCAATGGCTGCCTTATTGTTATCGGTTTTTCACCAATGTTACGCAATTCTTTGATTGATAGGGTGATCAAAAAAATCTTTTTAAAATACTGTAGCAAAATTAAATTATCACTATCTACTTACCAGTTAGTAATAAGTCCTACCCCTACTCCAGAAAGATCTTCCTTGTACCGCTAAGCACTTCATTAAGGAAAAAAAAATACTTGCACAACTCTACAACATCCGAAATACCCAATTCTATACACTCAACACACCGATGTCAGAAAAAAACTCACTTCCCTGTGTCCTCCCTTCCGCTAGGCCCCCTTTTCCCGCCTGACATGCGCACTACACATAACAACAACAACTCACCACACGTCGCCTTGATCCAAAACTTCAGTGTACTTCATGGTTACATAGTGCGCCATCCACACAGGCGGATGACATAATCTATTTGATGAACGAGGAACAACGTTTACAACTTCATTTTCATTTTCTTCTTGGTCGTCATCCAACTTATCTTCATCAGTTACAACCCCGCGTAGATCAAGCACATGACGAGCAATTCCACCCACCTCAACATTTTTATTTGAATTGATCCTTGTCACAGTCCCCCTGTTCCATTTCGTTGTACATCGTGTATTTGGTGGCTTAACTCACACTTCATCTCCCTCTTTGTAACGATTGCTCACCGTACAACCTTCATCGCTCTCGCTTTCTTCATAATTCTGTTTCCATTCGTACTTAAAAACTGCTCGGTGGGGCACAGTTTCAGAGTCAGTATCAGACCTGGGTGTTGAATTGTGCCAGAAAACTGCCACCAGTGGCAATATCCCAGATCTTTCAGCTATCGACTTTCTAGTATGGTGATTTCTTTCGACAATTCCATTCCCACTTGGTCAATACGCAGCCCTGAACAAAGCTTTGACATGCCACTTGTTTAGCAAAAATTACATCTGCTCTGAGTGCTCTCTAATCCTAAGACCATTTTCCATCAGCAACTCATGCAATGGGCTTATCCAGTTTGTCAACAATGATGCCTGCCGTTTCACGCACCAGTTTTTTCCATATTGCATATCTTCCCGCACCACAGTCTACCCCTGAAAAATATGGAATTTGATGAAAGTGGGTGATGTCTACAGCCAATCTTGTCCAGTCGTCAACTACACTAAGACTAACCCTTCTCATAGATCTCTGGTGAAGGGTAAATTGACTGATACTGTTCAAAGCTTGCACTACCCTTTTAACCATTCCGCGATCCACATTAGGGAATTTCTTTCTGGCCAAATGCAATGTTCGGTCAATGCCCATGTGATACATTTCGTGCAATTCTTTAATGTCAGGAAAATATGCAGTGGCACAAGTAGTCACATTCTGGCTCTTGGTTGCGCCATCTGTAGCATTTAACCACTTTTTATGCATGCGTGTCAGGTAATCTGCCTTACTTTTGATTGTTGCAACAAGTTTGACAGCTATCTTGAGCTTGTACTCCTTTATCCAATCCTTCAGGATGCCTAATTGTCTTTTCACCAACAACTGGGCTGCGCCCTTAGTCTGCAATCACATTTCCTCGGACAAGGCATTCTGCACCCACCTATAGACTGTCACTGAGTCGGTCATGATGGTTATGACAGAAAGGTTCCACTTAATAGCTAACTTAACGCCTTTCATCACTGCCTCTAATTCAGCTACGTTAATAGGATTGAAATCCGAAGCTTTCCGCAACCAGGCAGCATCCTCAACAACATTGACATCAATCTCTACTGCAACCTCAAGACCAATGCTACTTGCATCACACCATACAGTTCCTTTGTTTTTGGCACATACCACTCCCCACTGACAGAGTCCTCTTCTCTGACACAATGTAGCACATCAATCAACATGTCCACGACATGTACATCTACACCATCCCCCCAACCAGTACCACATGCTATCCTTTTTATGTAGCTACATGTGATTCTCAGCCAACCAGCAACTGGGTAGTGTCCAGTCAGTTTCCCACACACTGAAAATAACTCGGGTTTAGTTATCTCTGAGACTTGCTCAGGAACCTCATTGCCCTGCCAAACATCATCTTTCCCTGTGCATTTTGCTTCAACCACAGTCCAAGAACAGAGTTTCCATTCAAAGGCTCAGGGTTTTTCGTAACCTACCCGTTGTCTTTTAAATATTTTGCGAGTTCATCTACCCCAACCTTCTCTTCGTCCACCAAGAGGTCATCTACGTATGATTTTGTCGCTGCTTTAATCTTTTCAGATTTTCCTAGCACTGTCTTTAATATTATAGACATGATCCTTAGTGTTGAATTCAACCCGAACCCCCAATCTTGTAAGACAATATGTTTGGCCCTTATAATTAACCAACTGGTGTTTTCAAAGTGTGCCCGCTGCGTGGATTTGCAAATAAGCGGCTTTCAAATCAACGATTGTATCACTACTTTCTTGTCTCCATTCTCTAAGCATCTCATTGCATATGTCAGTCACTTCATCTCCTGTGGGACAACCAATGTATGATTTAAGTTCTCTAAAGTCCAACACAGGTCTTACTTTGTTCTTTGTTGGTTGCTTTACCGCCATCAATGGAATTATGCCTGACTCAACTTTCTCATTCCATGGTTTTACAATGCCCTCCTTAATCCATCTGTCAACTTCCTCTTCAAACTCTGTCTTCATACCATCATCCAAGCACTGTGTGTAACAACCCGTTTTATTTTTCGGCTCAGGCATACTATCTCTCCATACCCACTCCACCGTCCACTTTTCACCATCAAATTTTGCTGTAAAACGTTATCAGTGATTACACAATGGCCACATTCATTTTCTGACAATCTAGCTTTCATAAGACCAGCCTTAGCTACTGAACTACAGCAATGCACACCAAACTCTACTGAACCCTCGGCAATTTTCACACCTCCAAGCTTCTTTATTATATCTGTAATGATAAATGAACACACAGGATACAGCCAACGACTGACTTTTTCACGAGAGGCCAAAAGCCACATACAACACAATCAGCGGGATAGCAATGAGCAGGCCAATGGGTGCTACTAAACTTAATTTGGCTAGGCCGTCCGAACTACAACTAGTGAACACATTTTATTCTTAGCTAGTAGTGAGTGAGCGTGTTGGACATTATGGGTAACTGCGTTGGTTATGAACTGACGAATCAAACTGTAAACTTACAGGCTATGGTTGTCTGGTCAACCAGTGACGTCATGACAGAAAAAGGTTGTCAAGTGAACCAGTTACATACTTATATGGCAATATCCATCCCCAAGACTAACTAGATGTCACCAAGTTCATTACTTGACACCACTGCATTCACCTTTATGGTGACCTCCCACACATCGAGGGTTAGTTCACTCTGTCCTTGACATTTCACAACTGACCCGTCAAAAGCCACCATGTACCTTTTGCTATCACAGTTTCCAACGTTTGTACTAACAACTGTCACCATGCATCCACTGTCCACCAATGCCTTAACCTTTCCTCCATTAACAGAAACATCAATCACCGGTAACTCATGCTTCACTATTGGTTGTGGGTAACTGTGGGCGCACCAGTCACCCTCGACCCGTTTTCCTGACCATGACCACTGCAAAGACTAGCATAATGCCTAGTCTTATTACACTTGAAGCATGTAACACTTTTCAACCTCTTATCGCAGTTCCACACCATGTGGGGACCACCGCAAAGCGGGTTCCCTGTCTATCGGGTCAATACCTAACGCACGATCTTGCTTCTGTTATGCTAGAATATGTGTGACTGATGCCACTGAATGGACCACTCTTTTGGCTGTCAGTATCATGGCCCTTGCTATCAATTGGCTCATCTCCTTTGTAAACACATCCATCTGCTGAAGGTCGTTAGATATGTGGTCAGGAAAACCATTAACAAAACACAACCTCACTGCTCTCTCCAAACCATCATTTGTAAACCCTGCTAATGCCGCTAAGTACCTTATATTATTGGCATAGACATCCATTTGTTCACCTGTCCATGGCTTACTGTTCAGCTTAGCATATGCAATGAAAGGGCTGTCGGTAAACGCCTCAACTAAGCGCTTCTCAATGACACTTGCATCACTCTGCTCTGCCACGTTAAGCTGCAGGCACAGTGCAAGGGCATCTCCTTTGAGAAATACGGGCAAAAAATTCTCCAACTCTTTGACTTTATGCAATCTAGCCACCAATTTCAATTTCTTCAACCACGCTACCGCATCACCATCCCCAGTGAAAGGCCTAATCATGTCACTTATCCTTCCACTTGCAGCTGCCGTTGTTGCTTATTAAGGCAGAAATAGCTTGTAGCAAAATCAAATTATCACTATCTACTTACAAGCGAGTTTTAAGTCCAACCCCTACTCCAGAACGGTCTTCTTTGTACCGCTAAGCACTTCACTAAGGAAAAAAGAACACTTGCACAACTCTGCAACATCTGATATATCCAATTCTTTACATTCAACTCACCGACGTCAGAAAAACTCACTTTTCCGTGTCATCCCTTCCACCAGGCCTCCTTTTCCCGCCTGACATGCATACTACACATAACAAGAACAGCTCACCACAAATACATTTAGAGAAAATTTTGCTAATTCCTTCCATGAAAAGGTGCAAAAATGATCGGACAATCTGATTCAGTCAAAAAGTCAAAATTGACCAACCACTGGATTTTCCCACAAAAACACCTGTATCTCAAAACTAGGCTAAGCGACATCCGATGGTTTTCTCAGGCCACTCACATATACACACGTGGCTAAAGAACTTTCCACCACTAGATCTAAAATATATTGCAGAGGGACAAGCAAAAAAAAAAAGGACAGCTTAGATAAAGCCATGATGAAACGGCACCCATTGTGGAGAGAATGGTGACCTCTGATTGTAGTGAGATTGGCCTATGCAACATTGACATGGTCAGAGTTGACAATTTTAATTGGACTTGTTTCGTACAAGGATCCATCTCAAAATTCATAAAAAATCAAGGACAGCACATTGCTCAACCATATCAAAACAATAATGGTTTGAAACTAACATTATATTTAAACTCCAATATTGATTGACTGTGTGACACACTGATAGAAATGGATGATTTTATAATTGTTCACGGCATGCACAACAAACCAAATTCTGGAATTAAACATCAAGAACAGCGAAAATGATGGGTAAATGGATAGCTAAGACAAAGGTCAATAAAAGAAACTGCTGAGAGTATGTAAAGACTATTTATACATTGAAAGTTATCGCGAGGAAGTAGAAAGTCTGGTAACATGGTGTAAAGACAATAATTTACTATTAAATGCCCCTAAGACAAAAGAGATGGTGATTGACATCAGGCCTCTAAATTAGACGCCCTTGAAATAAATGGTGAAATGAGTGAGCAGGTCAATACTTTTAAATTCTGGGGCACCATGATATCCTCTGATCTTGGCTGGGATGAACATATCGATTACTAGTATTTAGTGAAGAAAGCTCATAAAAGACTATATTTTCTGAGGCAGCTGAGATACTCCTTTCTTTCTATAATTCCATCATCGAAAGTATCCTTGCCATTGGCATTACTATTTGATATGGCAACAGCAACAAAATGTTAAAAAATAAAATCGAGAGAATATGAAAAGCCGCCACAAAAGTCACAAAAACTCAATTGCCATCTTTAGAAAGCCTTTACATAGAGAGCGTAAGAAATAGATCAATTAAGATCCTGGAAGATCCCTCCCCACGTGCTTTCTGTTTCTTTGAGAAATTGCCCACAAAACAATTTCACTCACTTCGAACACAAACATCTTGTTTCAGAAATAGTCTTTACCCTAGAGCAATGACATTCCTCTCCAGGAATTATATGGCGGTGAGCAAAATGTAATACATTCTTACTTCTTTGCCCTCCACCTTTTATACAATTAGACCTGGGACAAAGCACGTTTCATGATATTTTCTCCTATGTAAACAGACAACTGATACATGTAATTGTTGCTTTCTATATTTTGATTGCACTGTTATGTGTACAATCAATGAATGAATCAGCTTGACAGTGAACAGTGTGTATCTTCTTTTGGACATGTGGTGTTTTACACTTAGGTCTGGTCTTGGTATACCATTTGTGTGTATGTGTGTGTGCGCATGTATGTGTAGAAATCATGTTATGTTGAACATAGCATAGTATTATTTCAATACATTTGTACATAATAAGATGTTGCTGTTTTTTTTTTATTGTTTGGGGGTTTTTTTTGGTGGGGAGGAGGGTGGGCAAAGCCACAACAATTTCCAATTGTTTTCTCACAAATAGCAATACATTCATTATTATTATATTATTGCCCTTTTGAAGTAGAGGATTGCTAATTTAACAGACTGTAGTCTAACACTGCAGGGGCCCTCAACACCAAGAAGGAAGCAGGACGAACGCATTCTACGGATAGAGACAGGTTTGGTTAGGGTCATCCCAGATCTCCCAGATCTGGTGCTAGCCGCCTCATTCAGAGGCTATGGTAAGAAGGGCAGCCATCTCATGGAAACGAGGGTCAGTATGGTTGGCAGTAAATTGTAGGCCAAGATCTAGATTCTGGTTTGCCAAGTGAAGTAACCATACAGACCATTACCGTGAATGACAATCAGCTTGTTTCATGAAGCAATGAGATGAACTAAGGAAAGGAGCTCCATGAAGATGCCAACAAGTGGATAGTAAAGTTGCATACTGCTATGTTGCAATCTCTGCTGAAGTCTGTGATTGACAGGCTGGTTTCAACCAATCCAAACCAGTGCATCAACTGCATTGTTATAACCAACTCTCGCACGGTTCTATAGTCAGTCAGGTGTATCTGGTCAGTGGTCGAAGTGAATGTTAGGTGTGGAGCTACAGAGTTATTCAACCTCAGCAGACCAGTTAAAGATGTGTATTCATTGGCTCAGTTGTAGTGATGCAGCTTCTCCCCAGGAAATCAGGAAACCTTGGAAATCAGGATGAATTTTCAATTTACCAGGGGTGTCTCAATAATAGAGGTTCTACTGTACTGTCAATATCACATTATAATGTTTTGCCTCAGATTTATCATTTAATATTCAAATTCAATAAAGTAAAATGAAAAACAGGAAAGACACCTTACAGTTTCAAATACATTTTACTTACATTTTTT
>JAOYNN010232201.1:0-10565 GCA_025770095.1 Goniobranchus kuniei
TCTCTCTCTCTCTCTCTCTCTCTCTCTCTCTCTCTCTCTCTCTCTCTCTCTCTCTTCCATGCATACACACTCAAACCTCACCTCTGTCGTCGACATAAGTGTCTATGCCACTGTACACCCCTCACCAACAACCAGCCAATAGACCACCCCTACTAATACAAGTCTCAAGTTCAACTCAGGACACATTCACGACTAAACAAATACATGTATTCATGTCTGCTTTTGACAACAACCTCACCCCAGTTGGCTGCAAGCTGTTGTTAAACTAAAGGTTTGGATATCTATAAAGCAGAGAACCAAAACAATGATCAGCATGCAAAAAATATGTTTTCAGAAAGTTATTGTCTGAATGATAGACAATGTAAAGAACACATCAAAAACTTACAATAGAGGTTATACATGGTATGGTACAGAAACAACACACAAATTAATGATTTCAGAAATATGACATCAAGGAAAATAATTACATGGTCTAAATGACAAGCAAATAACAGAACACTTGATTTGAGAAGGAAATCTGGTTTTCATTGAATTTACTCCAATCATTAGGATTAAAAACAAAGAAGAATAATTCAAAGTCTTACCTGATCTAACTTGAGTTTGTCTGTTTGATACCCCTCCACTAATTTATCCCTGTAAGTTTCAAATTCTTCTTTCTGTTCCTGAAGTTTTTTAGCCAAAACTGTTTATATAGAAAAAAAAACACCCCAAGAGTGGGATTAAATTTTAAAAAAAAAAAGAAAAAAAAAGGCAGATGTAAGAAGATGTAAACCAGAAAGTACCTCAGTGTGAGAACATTTTTTCTACATTATTTCAATTCATATCCCTTGAGCACAATAAGACAGATCCTGAAAGTTGCTGAGGTAAACTCTTCTAATGACCTGCATGCAAAAAGCTGCTAAGTCAAATAAGTTGTATACAATATAAAGAGTTATCAATTCAGAACTGCTGTCCTCCAACCCCACAAAAAGGTGAATTCTAAGTTAAAAAACTGTTCACAATGCATTCCTTTCGATAGAGAGTAAATAATTATAATTCCAGGCACTACTGTCCTGAAATGTTTCTAGGTAAAAACCATACGTAAAACTTCTGTTTCATGGTAAAATGTCCACATCATTTTTGCAAATTGGAGAAAGAACAAAGCTGTTTCAAGGTGATTATATTTACATTTCATCTGCACTTATTATAAAATAATGAGTTTGTTATTCTTTCAACATATCCCAACCACATCAGTTTATTCAAATTCAAAGAAGGGCATATAGATTTATTAACAATATAAATGACAACCAACAAGCATCAGAAATTTGATGTTACAGAACAAATGGTCACCCTTGAAGAGGGAGACAGAAATTGAATCTTCTACACAAAGCTCAGCAGGGGCGAGCTGCAATACCCGCAACACCACTAACAAAACACGCACACGGAAAAATATGATGTATCAGTTGCCATATTCAAGAGTGAATGCATACCTTCATTCATTTTTTCCCGACACTGCAAGATTATGGAACTCTCTTCCTGAGGATATCGGAAGGACACAAAATTGCGCCATTTTCAAAATCAAAATAAAAGATTTTCAATTTCGGCCAGTTATTCCCTAGATCTTCAATTATCCGTATTCACTTCAGTCTAACCAGTCGCTACACACTATTTGTTACGTATATCTTCATACCTTTGAAGCTGCAACAGTATTGATTGGATTGGATTGGATCCTTTTTAACTGCCTCTGCATAATAGTTTCAGTCAAGGTTCTTAAGTCTAATTCTCTTCCTGATACCACAAAGCCTTAGGCTCAAAAGCTATGAAAGAGGAGATGGAGGAACAAAGGAATTGTTGGAAAAAATTTTTACCAGGCATTGGTTTCTCAACCTGAGTTTCTACTTTTTTTTATCAAACTTCCAAGGATTCTTTTAAATATGCATTTTGCACGAGGACTTTTGAGCTTGTTGTCCATCTCTAATCGACTTGGCTTAAAATCTTACCTACCATATGATTAGGGATAAAAAACAAACAAACAAACAAAACATCGAAATGTTCAGAATCTAGCATACTTTGTAAAGATTTTGTATTGATGTGCTAGTCCTGGCAATAAAGTCATAATGTCATTTAGCAAATTTTAAATGTATCAAAGAGTTTAAACAATACAAAGTAAGAATGAATGCATCAAGACCTGCTGTTAAAATGAGCTCACCTTCATCTTGTTGCTTTAATGATGTCTCCAGCTTATCATTCGCTCTGCTCTTTTCTTTGACCAAAGCTGCGAGATCTACATATGTTTAGGGTGAAATAGACAAATAATAATAAATAGACAAATAATTTAAAAAAACATATATAAATACATATATAGATACACAAGGATTTACATCTACATACAATTTTCAAATATGAAAGTCAACACAACCCAGTTCAAGACATCATCATCATCACCCTGGAATCATATCCACTGTTCTGGCTGTTGTCTCTTCAATTAAAATGGCAATTATTCCTGTTCCAACTACAGTTGAAACCATTTATAACAGGCCCGGTTATAGCAGAGATCCGGATATAACAAGGCTTTTTCCAATCCCCGTTTTTTCTTTCTCTTTGCCTCTATTAAGTCTTATCGGCTATAACAGGGATAGTTAAGAGACAGAGAGTTAAATTGGTTACAGCAGGAATTTCATGGCACACAGGCAACCCCACATGAAGAAAAAGTGGGCCATTGGTTGATCTAACACCTCAGAGGCTTAAGCACCAGCTTAGGCTACGCCTATCTAAAGAATTTCTTGCATAAACTGGGCTACCGGTATCTTCCTCGCCTCCAAGTCCTACTACTAGCTCTATGGCTGCGGTTGACAAGTCCCACCACACCCCCACAACCCGCCCTCGCTCTCTCAACTTAGTTGATCTGTCTTTACTTCCCTTGATATCTGATGTAACAGGGATCGGATACAGCAGGGATTTTGCTTTGGTCCCATCATCCCTGTTATATCAGGTTTCCACAGTACTTCACTTCTAGCCAATCAAGGTTATCATCTATCTGTCCACCTTCTGTCTGGCCAATAACTTTTTCCTCTACCCCTCAAAGCTATGCTTCCAATAAAACTAACTTTTGGAGAAAAGGAAATCCTTACACATGTCCAAAATAATTATTTATTTTGAGGATTTAATGTCACTTTTCAACATCGGAGGTTACCTTAGTCACGGTGCTTGTTGACATGCTTATGTGCTAACGCACATGGGCCATAAAATATATTCCACAACTCAAACAACTCACCCAGTCACACTGTACTGGCACTGGGCCGACCTCTCTTAGAACTGTTCTCACAATCTCACAATGCTGAGCCCCAAGTGAGACTAAATTGACAACTTTTTAAAGTCCTGGGTATGACTCAGCCAGTAATCAAAAAACACATGACCTCCCAATTCCGAGGTAGACACTCTAACACTAGGCCATCAGACCAGTGAGCGAAATAGTTACCCTTTCCCCTTTTTTATGGCAGTGGCATGCCAATATAGTATGATCCTCAATCCTCTCAGAAATGTCTTCACTTCTCTAATAATCACTCCAATGTATTCTCAAAATCTTTCTCAAAAACAAATGAAATATAAAAAATATTGATTTTAGAGAAACCCCTAAAGAGACAGAGACAAGGCTATACAAAGACAAGATTAAAGGGAAAACTCTTGCATCAGTTGGATTAAATGCTACCCGAGTGGTAGACTTTTTTCGGTTTGAATACAACTGGTGCAATACTTCTATTTTCTTTCCTTCCTACCACCTTGTCTCTTTCCCTCTAATCTTAGGGTCCACAATCTTTGGTTGCTAGTTTGAACTTTTGTTTGTTGTCACAAAAAGTATGCTGGAAAAAGGAAAGTCATAAATACAATATTATGGTCAAGAAGAAAAGACAAGTATGGCCCCTAGCACGTCAAGTTTAACTGTATAGATGAAGATAATGAGAAGATGTTTCTTTATTTATGTAGTGTAGATCATATAATTTTGCAAATTTTGGATTTTTGTCCAGGGTTTGGGTCATGTTTTATATGGTTTGGATTACTGTTCAAAAACTTTCTGGCATCCCTGCAATGACATGTTATTTCTAACTGACACGAAGAAAGCGTGGATCTGATAACTACTCACAGGAAACAGCAAAGATGATATGGCACACAGATCACTTTGTGATCTTTCACAACCTAGAAACATAAGAATTACAATTCAAAACACAAAATACGATCAAACTATTCCGCACCAGAAAACTGAGCTCAATTTAATTATACTACATACAGTAAGAAAAGGCAAATCAAGCAAAGAAACGATGAAATAAAGAAAATGCCAGAAAGCATAATATCCACTGCCGAAAGCAATCTTGTAATGTTTAAATCCAAAAAACTATTGAAAAAGAAACAGTTCGAAAACCCCAAGGTCAAAGACACAGATGGGGAAATTAGTAACGAGACCAAACAAAACCTTAAAAGTTGTCTCACATCAATTTAACAATAAGTTTGAAAATAACGATGCTAACAGAATTCAATTATTAAAATATCCCACAATCTAATAACAACTTTTTCTTTAAAAAGCAACATCTTTTCCCATGTAAGTCGCAAGATTTTTTTTTTACTTGTCTGTAAAAAATTAAGTAAAAAAGAGAAAATTAAAATCGTTTCTAAGATGTCCACATGCATGACATGCACTGCACATCTACAGGAATCACAGGCCTTAGATACATTCAACTACAGATAGGCTCACCGCTAACTTTTCCTTCCAATTTACGACACTGTTCAGTCTTTTTCTGTAACAATACCATGATATCATCCCGAGTTGACACATCTCGAAGCTGTAAGCAGAATACAGAAAGTAAAAATGGTTATAACTGAAGAGACGAATATTAAAAAATATCCAAATAGTATAACACAGTGGCTCACTATATTCCAACAACCCATGGTCTTAGAATAGAGAGAGAAAAAGATAAAAGATGATAAAACATATTAAACGGTAACAAGTTGATCTATTTATTTGGTGTTTAAGGACTCTTTTCAACTCAACTAGGTCATTTCATTACCTACAGAAAAAGTAAAATGGAATATTAGCTTAAATTAAGAGAGGTAAGGTAAAATGTCCACACTGGAAAAAAGAAAAGACAGCATAAACCAGTCCTGGAAAAACACCATTAAGTTTAAAGAACAACAAAATGTCACCTAGAAAAAAAAAAGACCATTCACCTAGCATGAAGTCATGAAGAAAATAATTAATAAAAAATAAAAGAGAGCATTTACATAGCAAATGATCCACTATAAAAGAGGATCCAACAGCCCTAAGCAGGTAAGGAAAATGAAAGTAATGGAAACACAATTTATATAAAAATAATACTGACGCTTGGATCTTCGCTGGTCACACTGGTTGGAGGAGATGGACCATCACGGCCTGGCAAACTGGAGACTGAAATAATGTAAAATCAAAGGTGAGAGAATGTTAGATCCTATCACTTTTAAAATTGTTCTGGTTTTATTAATTTGATATGGTTTCTGTCACAAACACATGAAAAGATAGATACAGTAGGTACTGGCTAAGAACCTGATCCTCGGTAGACACCAAGACCAGCTTCTAGGGAAACTAGATTCTAAGACAAAGTCAAGGCTCTTGGACACAGTCTCTTGTAATAATTTTTTATGTAGATGGTGAAAACTAAGAGCATCTGTGATTGACTGGTTATTCAGTGTCTTCTTTTAGTCATTCAGCCAATCAGGTCATTTTTTACAGTCATATGAGAGTGGGTGTTCCTTAGCTGTTAATCATTTGTCTCTCTTTTAAAGTTTGGCCGATGGCATAGGCCTTACCTTCAATCTCTCAACATAACAATGTTGCAGGCAAACAAAACAATACATCTGAACAATTGGGTCTTCTCTCAACTGTCATTAATAGCTCAATTACAGGGCCTACAGAGAGCCTTGATGGCAGGGGAAGAAGGTGCTTAGAAGCCAGTCATTTATCTATGCATGTGTTAACAGCTTCTCACCTTCTGGCCCGAGAACAATGGAGAGAACTCTGACAGCCACATGCCTTTTAAGATGTGTGAGGGTGTCAGCTTTATGGCGTAACAAGAAGTAACTGTAAGCCCTAGTTTTTCTCTGGCGCTACGAAAAGTGCTCGGATTGGCAAAGTTGGAGTAAAATGCCTGGCAGACGTAGGTGTAAATTTTACATGTCCCATACATTTAACTAGCTTAAGTAATGTGATAATACCCTCTCTCTAATCGAAACTAAAGGAGTGATGATCAATGAAAACGAGTCACTCAATGACTGAAAAACTGGACTGGGAAATAATCTGAATCATAAATTGTATGGGTTCTAAAGCGAATTATTTGTAGATGAGCAGGTTCTAAGGGGAATGAATTTATGAAGAGAAAATTTAGCAGGTGAGGTTTTTAGGCGAATCGTGTTCTAAGGCAAAGTTCTTAGCCAGTATCTAAATTGTATTATGGTATATCCACTCTCTTCGACAGTTGACATAGTCTGATAGTCCATCTGCAAATTAATTGATAAATTTCAATAATAGTCATAAAGTATTCATCTCTGCACTGTACATGCACTCAATTTGCCATCCCAAACTTTGTTGTAGCTTTTCAGTGTGAATTCTATTGCTAAAGTAAAAAGGTTAGTCCCGTACCCATGACTGAGTGTAGGGGAATAAGGGATAGAGCCCTAATTATACTAGGCATATGTGGTAGTTTGCCATTGCTTTCCATGCCGACTTTAATTGCGCCAAGTCTAGAAAGACAGAAAGACCTAGCTACCCATGCAAACAGAGCACAACTCGAATGACTCACCCAGTCAGAGTATACTGACACTGGGCCGACCAATCTTAGAACTGTTAATGCTGAGAGCCAAGCGAGACTGTGACTAAATTGCCAATTTTTAAGTCATATGTGTGTCTCGGCCAACCCGCAACCTCCCGGTTCCGAGGTTGATGCTCTAACACTATGCGACTTTCATCGCACTGATAGTCGCAATGTCAAAATAACTAGAGCTCAGTCCAAGCTCATGTTTTGGGTTAAAACTTCCCGAGGCTGAGCAAGCTGTTGATGTGTTTCATATTAAATAATTTTAAACTGATGGTCATTATTATGGTGTTAGGAAGCCCTCCCTTCATCTGCATTAAAGTAAATATCAATAATGTTTTTTAAATATTGTTTCTCTTATCTTCAAGAAGCATTTTCAATATACGACACTAATTTATATCATATTAAATTTCATGTTCATAGAAGTAAAAAATAGAAGAACGTAAATAAGACGAACATTCTTTTGTAAGACTTACAGGAATCTCTTCTATTAGGAGACACAATGGTTGAGGCCCGGGCATGTGCATCAGAATTGGCAACATTGCCCCCTTCAGTCTCAATCCTTTTCTTCAGCTTTGCAAACATGATTCGTTGGCAATTATAGACCTGTCAGGACATTATAATTTTCCTCCAACTTCTGTATTTTTCAGCACCTTT
The DNA here is from genome assembly GCA_025770095.1 of Goniobranchus kuniei. Lineage (NCBI taxonomy): Eukaryota > Metazoa > Mollusca > Gastropoda > Nudibranchia > Chromodorididae > Goniobranchus > Goniobranchus kuniei. The sequence continues at coordinate 7,473 of JAOYNN010232201.1, forward strand.
TAAGAAACAGGTTAGGTTGGACTACTCTAAAAAAGAAAAAGAAAAAAAAAAAGAACTTACATACATATGGGGATTCTAACAATGTAGTTATCTGTAATCTATCAGTACAACCTTAAAAGATGGTATAAAGAATAAAATCATACAAATAAATGATCTAGCTTTATATTTGCAACTGAGTAGTTACGAAGAACAATCGAAAATAGACATAATTACTTATGAGAAGCTACTTGAGGCATCTACAGATAGTCAATTCTTGGCCAAAGAGAACAAGCATATTAAGAGCGCCCTTAAGAAAAGAAGGAGAGGAGAATAATCTAGGCTAAAATTCCATATGGTCTCACCACATTAAGGGCAGATGTGTTAACTTCCTTGACATCAACTCCTTTACTTTGGACCCGAAATTGGACAAGATAGCTATATTAGCTATTAGGGGGTTGGGGGGTTCCGACACTACGTTTGGGTAGGCCTACATTGAAGGAGTGGCAGGACTATATATTAAAAATTCCTTCCATTGGCTAAAATTCCATGTAGTCCCGCCATATTCACATTGACATTAAGGGCTTCTAGGCATACCACTCCGGGTAAAAGTGCATTTAAGGTGCGTGAATTCTGCAGTATCGATAGTAATCGGCTGTGGTATTGATGAATCCTATGATTCCAGTCAAGTGTACACATGGTGTGTTCGTTATCGCTCACACACCAGGGGCGTTCCCTCTCCCACCGGACCTCCCCTAAACTAAATATCCAATGGTTTATGCATACAACCCCAACAATAAAAATATTAAAAGGAGCTACAAATGTTTCCCAAATTTTATGTAAGACTATGACAACTGAAGTTGCGGACTATCAGGCGATTACAATCAGTTCTCAAGGACTATTGCTACTCGAGAACTTAAGCACCTAAAATGCACTTTTAACCCTCTAAAAGCTAGCATAATGCATTAAGCTCGTCCTAGCCGCAACCCAAGAAGCTCGACGTTGTAATATGACATGCCTGAAATCTCACCAGCCGAGAAGAGCGCTGGCGTAATATGACATGCATAGGGCTCTGACCCTACTAAATAGAAAATTTTTATGTTTTTAATAAGGAAATTGACCCAGAAGTGATCTTATTATAATTTAAAGGACTACCAATGGGGTTGCAAGTTATTTTTTACCTTTACCTTGGATCCCGCATTTGTTATTGAGCAGTGAAGTGGGGATTCCCCGACGAGCAAGGCGTGACGTGCCAACAGTCGCCTTTTGTTCAATTCAGGCCTGTTCGCCTTTGTATGAAACTGACCTGGGCGAAAGCTGTACTATAATTTAAAGGTCAGCCTTTGAAGAATTGCAAGATATTTTAATCCTTTACTCTGGATCATGGCTTTGTTATTAAGAGTTGAAGTGGGGCTTCGCCAGCCACCAACACACGTGTCTCTAGGCCTACACCGTCGCCTTCATTAGGCACAATCAACTGTTCGCCTTTGTGCGCGCCAGTTGGATATTGATTTTCTCATCACTCTGTGATGTGTTTTTAAAATCACTGCATTCTTTCATTATTATTGCATCGAACTTTCATTATGTGAAATGGTGGTTTTAGACCTGAATGACTCAATTACTCTGGCTATGATCCAATTCTTGATTACAAAATATGTCGTCAGGCCATACCACAACCTGATGTCACTTCCAGTAAAATGGTGAGCTCTAGTTAACCCATTTTGCATTCTTCCATTGAATGGCATAAAACAAAATTAGAGATATATTCATAGATGCCAGCAAAAGGCCTATTAGCCCTAGTGGGGCCCGCCGTTTTACTGTAAGTCGCTTCGCGGAATGCCGGCCAGCTGAAGAGGTTTGATTGTAAACATGGGAGCATGGCAGAGCACGGTATCGCCATTTTAACTGTGCTATAAATAACGCAGAAATCCAGCCTTACAACTTACATATAAAAGATATTTTATGAAAGCTGATAAAATGAACTAAATAATGCAATCTTTAGGAAAAGAAATAAATCGTTGAAAACAAATAGCTTGCACAAGGCAACATGTGGGCAGTGTGTAATAAGGCCTGATTTTGCGGAGCTATAACATAGCCCACAGATGACCTAGCGGCTTCAAGTAACCTGCAATCCCAGTGGCTATTAATTAACGTATAGGGATTGATAAATATTGAAATAAAGAGGGCCAGGGTTCAAGCGCTGTTAACGCCGACGCACTCTCCGCAAAGGGGAGAGCATTGCAGTGCGACCGTGCCTCTCGATGTGTTGACAGCGGGCGCTACAAGTAGCGCAAACGCCTCTCAGGGTTTAACCACTTACAATCTAGATCTAGGCACTAGTTTGTTTGTGATGTCCCGGCTGCCATCTTGGTTGTTCACCAAAATTGAGTTCGCCAAATTGGCCTAATTGGGGCCAAAATGCTAATAATATGTTAAAAATTGTCAAGAGCCAATAAAATGCCACACCTTTACAATTATGAAATATATTTAAAAGCAATATGAAGTCCAAAAAGCACCGGCCAAATCAATTTAAAACAGGGGACTTCATGAAATGGGAGGATTTCCGAAGAGGCAACCAGTCTTATTTTATATTTTATTTTTCCCAAGGGTTAGGGTTAGGGTGGGTACTTGTTTGTATACTATCTGGGTCCGGTCTGTTTAGAAGCCATGATGGATACCATGGAAGTGGTTGCCAGGTGGAAAATAAATTTACCGCGAACAGAATAATTACACTTGCAGCTAAATCTCGCCCGAAGCCGGCAAGTGCGCATGTCCTAGTGACTTCACCACATTTATGAGGATAAGTGAGAAATTTAAAATAGCAGCACTGTTTTCATTGTTATTTCTCTGTACACGAATCAATTCTGTCTAGATCAAGCCTATTTTTAATCAAATTAATGCCTAATGCAGTTGTGAACACATTTAAATCCTGTAGTAGTAGGTATTTACCATCTGATGTTATTAAGTAGCCAAGTAGTATCAGATGGTAAATGCAATAGGTGAAATAAGAAAAAGAATAGCCATGGCCAAAGATGCATTTCAAAAAAATGAAATCAATACTGACAAACAGAAACATAGGAATGAACACCAAAATAAGGGTAATGAAAACATATGTAT